>OZ017784.1:207920-279833 GCA_963969325.1 Lycopodina hypogea
ATAATTTTTTATGAAGCTTACCAGGCTGATCATATAAAAAGATAAACATATGCTATCACAAATTTAAAAAAGAAAATCTAATTGTACATTTTAGATAACAGTCACTATGTGTTCATTCACCCTCCAATCCACCTATATCATCCACCCTCTAATCCACCTATATCATAATGAGCTCTATCTTTTTGTTTGTCTGTCAATTCCTTCTCGCAGTTCTCAACCAATCCAGACCAAATTTTCTAAGCTAAACAAGATTAAACTAATTTTAATTAAGTCTAGGGCATAGGTATGTTAAATAAACTTTCCTATTCATGAGTAACTACCAAGTTGGAAACTGATCACATTCAAAAGACATTTCTAGAGGAAGTCGTGCTTACAGACCACACTATTCTGATAACACAGGAAGTTCAAAAGAACACTATGTACTAGAGGTATATCATTATATTTTCTTTAGAAATGGGGCAATGCCTGACATACCACCCCCACCCCCACCCCCACCCCCACCCCCACCCCCACCCCCACCCCCACCCATGTATAACATAGAAAAAGAATTTTAACCCAGGTGAGGTTCAAAAGGGCATTAATTATTAGAGATAATTTAGGACCTCCATGAAGCTAAGCTGCATCAGTGTCCTATTACATACAATTTTACCAACAACAACAAAAATAAACTGTTTTAGAGTTGAAAAATGCAAAACAAAAAAAAAAACAAGCACAACAGCATAAAAGCATAAATAAAAAAAACAACAATGAAACAACTTGCTAGCTGCATTAGTTAACTCTGTAGATGCTCCAATATATATATATATATTTGTAACAAAAATAATTTTCCATAAATTGATGATATGCTAACTGCTGGTTTCACCACCAACTCCTTAAACATACAGGCTCTAAGGGGCATATAGTTGTGACTGCTAGTGTGAATTTACATAATACTTTAGCCTACTCGACCAATATAATCCATACTTACAAAACAAAAATTATTTAGAAGTAGATGAAAACAATATGTAATATTCTAATGAAACCACAAAGAAATTTATGGGAGAAAAATTATTAAATATAATGATAGATTTACTCTGTGAGGACAAGCTTATTATGTAACTCCAGTCATGGTGGAGTAGGAAAACTGATCCTGTGTACACATGGGTCTATCGAAAAGGAAGGATAAAAATAATGTAAAACAACAACAATAACAGTACAAAAGCATATATAACAATCAATCAATCAATCAATTAACAATATCAATTTGTTAAATTTGTTATGTTTTTAGGTTCATCAGTTAAGGTGTGACTTCCTCCTTGATCAGCTTGGCTTTCTCCACATCATCCTCAGGTGAAAGATCAACTTTCTCAGTAACGCCAACTGCAGTATAACTCCTGTATGGGACAGAAATTGTATTAAACCATGTCAACGTATTATTTGTTACAACACATTATCTGGTAAAACACTATATAATTGACAAAAGATTTGGTGTTTGTGTTTTTATTGCACTATCTGTACAACATCCTCTCTTTTTTTATACTGATGACTAATATGTAGAAATAAAATGTGATTATTATAACTGTAACTGATATATTAACAAAAGATCATAACATAAAATAGAAGATAAGTATTTTATAGAATAAAAATGAATGTACCTAATTTTTAAAAATATATTTAAATATAATTGATATATTAACAAGATTGTAACATGAAATTAAGCATAAATATTTTTATAGAATAATATATGCTATTTAATTAATTTTTAAATTACAAGTATAGATGTGTTGTTTAAAATTATTCCTTCTTTAAGTTTGGTCTACACAACTGCTGTTACCAATTTGACTGTTACGATTCAAATAAAATTATTATAAGAGGAAAACGATGCAATACATTAAACATCAATTACATTAACATATAAAGTAATAAAATAAAACAGACAATACTACATTTTTACATTTTTTTCAGTACATAAATACATACATACATACATACATACATACATACATACATACATACATACATGAATACATACATACACGAATACATATATACATACATGCACACATGTATACATACATACATAATATTGCCTACATATGTCATGATTACAGAATATTTATCTGCTTACGTCATTGGAAGTGCAGATGAGGCCTCAATATTTTCTTTAGAACCTTTCCTCTTGTTCATCACAAACACAGCAACACCTAGGGCTATACCTACTATCCCTATGATTAGTAGCACGAATAAAAATCCCACTACAATGCCTACAGTCCGCTTGCTAGATTGATTTTGACCTTCAGAAGCCTGAAGGTACTCCACGTTCTCTGCATAATACAATAACAAAGTCATAATGCATGGCCACTGCAGCTACAACCCAATCCTATTACACCTGAATATATCCACCCTGTGATTACAAATGTCAATATGTAAAATACAATACAGAATTTAAAGGCAAATACGCAATCTTTTAGATACAAGCTGTTTAAAAAAAAAAATTTTTTTTATTATAAATTTTTATTTTAAAAGTAAATTGGTCAGTATTCTGTTCTGTATACAATAGAAGTAACTTACCAGGCTTAACATCCTGAATGTTAAAGCTGATCCGGCGTGTACTTTGGTTGAGAATGTCAGAAATTAATTTGGCAGAATCTGTGGTAACATCTTTTCCAGATAGCTGAACCACAATTCTAAGTAAATAATAAAAATTGAAGTGTAGCTGATAAAATAATTCTCAAATTGAATTACTGAACACAGTGTAATATTTTAGTCAGATAGACATCAATCTCTCCCTATGGAATATTCCAAATTTTATAATTCAATAAGAAAGGTAATTTATTCTACTCCACCTCAACCTCAATGAAAAGAGTAGGCACATATGACAAGAAATAACTGCGTAATTTGAGCAGGATTTGTATATGACAGGTGGGAGCATCTACTATAGAAGGCATCACTGAATAAAGTGAAAAAATGACAAACATGCAAGTGCTTTTTACAAGAAGTTAAATAATCCCAAAGCAAGAAGAAAAAGAGTAGTCGTGTCTGACTATAGTTTATGGTTAGAAACACGACAAAGATGTCTGATGGCTTTTTTTTTTTGCATGGCTACAAAGGAATACATATATTTTTTAATTATTTTTTTTTTGTTTCGTTAAAAATTTTAAAATTTGAAGGAATTATCTACCAGTATTGGACCTAAAGACTGACATAATTGCTTATCTACTTCTTAATAAATACAAACTCTATAAAACTTACATTAAGTGTGTAGAATTATGGTGTATGCCATGGATTTGGGCTTTCACTTCCTCAATTCCATTATTTTTGAGTTTGTCTTGGACGTCCTCCAGCAGATTTTGTTGCTGACCATAAAATTCATCCACTGTCATTCCGCTAATGCTCATGGATATCAAGATTGTATTAGGGTCCTATACATTCAAAGCAATTGATTTTGGAAAAATCATTTATAAAATACATGTATTATTAAATAGATATATATAATACTTGGGTAGTTTATTATAGACTCACCGCAATTGGTAAAGGTTTGATAATAGGTGGATCTAATGGGGGCAGAAATCATTATTTGAAATATATATCATATCAAGGATATGTAACTTAGAGATTCAATCCTCTGACTTTTTAAAAAATTATACTAATTTCATGGATCATTTACTTGAGTATATGGCACTTACATTATTCTGAAGTACACACAGCAAATGTTTATATTGACCAAATAGGAAATGCAGAAGGTACATGTCCACCCTACCCTTAACACAAATAGATTTTATCTTTTCACTTTCTGCAACATTTGAAATGTCAGAGTTTAAAAGATGTTCTAAATATATATCTGATTCTGTGTGCCAAAAAAACAAATACAGAAAAAACAAACAAAAAAAACCCCCAACAAATACAACTCACTAGTCAAGAAGGAATAGCAGAGCCTGGGATCCACACAGCGATCCCTGAATAGGACAAGACCACGGGGACAAACACATCCTGGAGGTCCACATATCAAGGGGCAAATCTGTGGTTCCCCTCTCAGATGTGTTTCACAGGTCTCTTGACACCGATTTCCACATTGATTCAATGTTTGACCAGCAGGACAGTCAGATTGAATATCTGTGAGTCATTATTGTAAAAACAAAATGCCAACATTTGTGCATATATGGATTTATCATGATACCATGTTATTTGATAGTAACATAATGAATTGTAGTATCAACCAAATTCGAAAATTGAGTTTCTAAATGGTGATAGAATAACACAAATTTAACAAGTGAGGACACCAGTCATTATGGCCAAAATTAAAAAAAAAGAAGTTAATATATTAAACAAAAAATAATGAAATACTACCACTTTGGCATAAAAGCATAAGATATATAAGTGTATGCTAAATATTACAGAAATAACAATAATGTCAGAAGAAAAATAAATCTGAGGTCTTGTATGTTTACATACAATATTTCTCTTAGTACTCACCATCATAATTTAGACATTGTAGTGTTGGGCTTTCATCAATTACTTCAGTGATGCAGACAGATCGCCCATCACAGTAGCCATTATAGGAGAGACATGATCCCACACATGTACTTGCCTTAGTCTTATTCTGCTGGAGGCATAGTGTCCATTCACTGTCACAGATCAGTAGAGACCCCTTATCACATGGCACTGCACATGGTGATGTTATTGTAAGTCATGAAATTACCACCTATAAGAGGCAATATTCCACCAAAACTATTTATACCATAAACATTACCATAAGAAGGATCTTTGCATTTCCGATAAAAGGAAAAATCACATGGCCCTTTGTTGCTCGAGGCACAACCAATGGATCTGATTTCACAATCTTGAGTGTCGGGACAGCCTCCATTGCCCACTTGGCAGTCAGGAATACATTTTGCATGCCCAGTCATGTTGCTGACCACACACTTGGATGTAGATGGACATGTCATATCAGTACAAGGACCTGGAGTGGGTATTATTGCATACATGGAAGTAAATTAAAATAAAATAGTGCAAGAGTTTCACTATATACTTCTATGTAACTATTGACCCAAAGCAATATTGTGTTACCATAATGATATTCTCATGTGTTTGTGGTTTTTCAAAATTTTAGCAGGAATATAATTGATATGATAAACTGGTAATTAAACTTGAGACAATCCAATGCAGTTGAAGATTTCTTCCTGGTGGTGGTGAATGAGCATATTTGTAAAAATTAGCTATGCTTTACAAATATACTCAAGTAGATAACTTCCAACGATGTTGGAAAGATCTTTTATTCTGTTATTGTACAATACACATTATCTGGTATATAGAGATAGAAAGAAACAAAAAAAAAAATGTCTTTTGTATCTGTCACAAATATTTTTCTATGATATATTTTTTTAATTTAACATGTATGTAGTAAAGACAAAAGTAATATTTTCACAAACACAAAAAGTAATTAATTTAAACAGCCAATACAAATAGGAATTGCTTAGATAATTTATGTTATCTGCCATGATATTATTACTCCTCCTGAAACTAATTTGGCTTTATATTTAAGAATTAAAGTGAAGCTAATACAACAGGGGGTTGTCAATAAAAAATTAGTACAGTACATATTATACATATATATGCCAAGATAAGTATCACTGAAAGACTGCGGGTCATTTGGCTAGCATCTGCTACATTGTGTCTATCTTGCTATGAAATAGGTAGACATATTTGTCAGTGTTACAATATATATTAATATATTTGAACTAAGAGAATGATTTATATTATGTGCTGACTACTTGTATTCAGAGAAACTTAAATTGTGGTACCATTGTTGCTGCTTACTTTCTGGACAATCAGTTGCATTTACACATTCATCCTCAAGTTCAACCATCCCATCAGGGCAGAAGCAACCATTGACACACTGATAGGTGCAGGTCAATGGAGTACTCATGTAGTTATCACAGGTGAGAGGACAGGCAGTGCCACATGTATGTCGTATCTTTCCATTGGGACATGAAGCTGCATAAACACATACAATGAATTCCATGAAGACTCATGTAGAACATGTTCATGACTACAAACTACCTATGATAACCATAGAAGAATTGGAACATCAATCTTACTATATTAAGCATTAAAAAACAAATCTGTGCAGATGATAGAGAATACAAAAATTTATATATTGATGAATGGACCATAAAATATAGCCTTTCAAGCAGAGTTTTGATCTCAAGGTTGCAATACATATGCTTCTTTTGGCTGCATTATTTATTATCAGTCAGTTCTTATTTTTCTGCTGTAGTGAAAATGTGTAAATTTCTGAAGTAATATTCTTTCAGGTATTAAAATGAATCATCACTTTAATTTTAGCGCCACTCCCAAAATTGTGACAACGTCAATTAGGTGTTGCATATAACATGCAGTAATATAATGAGGAAACACTTAACACTGCTTTTTATAATATTGTATATCGTTGGCTAGGGCCAAGGATAGCACTAGAGCTAGGGCTAAGGCTAGGGCTAGGGCTAGGGATAAGGCTAGGGCTAAGGCTACAGCTTGGGATAAAGCATGGGCTTAGAATAAGGTTGCAGAAGTATTATATTACCACATGTGCAAGCATCTATGTAATGCATGTCCATTGCATCATAAATATTCTGAAGAAAAGAAAAGCTCCTCAAACTGTCACATGAACCTCTACTCTGTTGGGAAGGTTAACTGACAACCTCATACATGTCACATGAATTGCTCTCTTCTATATAGTCCCTAAAGCATTGATGTAGCCTTAAACATCAGCTACGGCTGCAACATCATTGCCTAAATGAAGTGTAGAGCAGAAAAAAGTTGTACTAATGTTACATTCCACCTCTACTTTTGTCTGTTTTTATGATTTTGAAGAAGAAAGAGAAAAAGAAGAAAAGAAAAAGCCACCGCTAATTAAACACAATTTATTTGAAACCAAATCACCGAAAGTAGCCTATAGTATCTTGAGTACAAAATAGCAACAGATTTTTCATGCACAAAATATTTTCACAATTTTATACTCCCTAATGAGCCTTAACAGGTGACTGACTGTTGGAATAGCATTGCAGTCTTTATCACCATCAGTGAAAGTCTTGCTAGATATCAAAGTTTTATCCTCCTTGTCTGGAGACACAGAAGGATTTTATTTTCACCATTAAGACTTTTATCCTTGTGTTTAATTGCTTGGTTGAAAGTAATGGAATCATTTCATTTAAAAAAACAAGTGCCAAAAGTACAATGCTTAGATAGATTCCATGCTATTTTTGCTTCATTTTTTAATGTTGATATTCTGAGAATATGTCTTTAGCATGACAAAGGAAGCCATATGCCATTAGGATGAAGATAGCAGGATTCTGGGTGCAAAAGGTTTTCCAAACACTTAAACAGGCAGAGATCATAGCATAAATAATACAATAATATCATGTAGGCCCCAACAATTGACTAATTCTTTTTTACAGAAATGTAAAAGTTGTTTAACTGCAACCAATATACACTGAAGTTGATATAATCGTATTTCCTTTTATAACATCATTATACATCATTTGGAAAAGAATTTACAAACACCAATTCACATCAATTGTGGACTAATAGATTTCTCTTTAAAAATTTTTTTAGTGCATGAGCGTCAACACATAAATGAGAGGAGTAACAAAATCTCATATTTTTCAGTTCTGTCATACTGATATGACAGGTGAAATAAGTTAAAGCTAATTTTTAAAAATGAAGATTGGCTCAAGGCAAAACCACAAACACTATTTGTTTGTCAAATAATGAAATTTTATTCTGTTCAATATTTACATAACATTGTAGACAATAACAACGGACCAAAAAAATTAGTTAAAGCTAATTTGTTTAAACTAGATGTCCCTTGGCAGCTTTGCTTACAAAGTTGGAATATTCATCTAAATTAATTTTTATCCTCAGCTCAGTGAACAATTAATCATAACCCTTCCAATCAAAAAAAAAAAAAAAAAAAAAATTCATTGTGCACAACATTTCTTGTCTTCTGGCCAGTGCATGTAATCCTTGAGTATAATTTCCCATTTAACCTTACAAAGTGAGGCTCTAGTCCAGATCTTGGTTCATTGCTTATTATGGTTATGCCAGCAAAACTCAACCACCTATCCACAGAGGGTTGCTGTTTATCAGGGAATTCAGTTAATTTTTGTTATAATGCATTAAACTTAGTGTGCACTGAACTTCCAAGAGTATACAACTCTTTAATGGCTTTTCAATACAGTTTTTCCTATTAATTAGCCTGAAATGGCTCTTTTTTTGGGCCATCTTTGTCTATTAGGATCTGAATAAGTTTTAGCTCATGGGTATAGCTACCTAGGTCCAAGTGTTTTTTAGAAGTATGATTATTGGCATTTTTAGCCTTACACACAGAGGAAGAGGTGTGACTAGATGGCACCCACCCCATGCTACTTGAAAAGTCCAGTTGTATCTGCATGCCAAGATTTAGGCTTGTAGCTCCATTCCTTTCTCTGGCAGAAGTACCATTTTTGGCATTTTTCTAATTCAGAAAGGGGCATGGCCATATAAATATTTAAAAGTACATGAGTGGGTTCAGTGCTTGATTTCCATTCTTTTGATACCCTCCTGACTCTGTAGCTTCAAAACTGAAGGAATGTTAGCAAACACTCACACAGATTAAGAGCTATTTATGAGTAGATGAACATTGGCATGGGGCAAAATGATAAACACTACTTGTTTGTCAAATAAAGAAATTCCATTTTGTTTAATATTTACATAGTTACATAGCTACTTTATTATTTTCATGCCCTAATCTTACCAGGGCAGTCTGTTTCAGGCACACACCCATTTCCATATTCAACTGTCCCTTGTGGACAGAAGCAACCACTGACACACTGACGGGTGCAGGCAAATGGAGCATCCTGGTAGTTATCACAGGAGAGAGGACAGGCAGTGCCACAACTCTGATGCACCTTTCCATTGGGACATGTTGGAGGAGTGGTGGCTACATCAAGAATATTATGTGTTGTAATAGCTATATATCATTAAAACAATGCAATAACATTGAGAACTGTGTTTCTGGAACAGCACAATAGCAAAGATTGAACAAATTGTCACCATCACTAAAATAAATGCGTCACTTCACATGAGGAATTGTAACTCTTGTGTTGTTCAAATAGGTACATATATATTGGTGAAATAAGTTAAAACTTTTTTTTCCCTTCAACATGTGGATTGCTTGAGGCAAAATCACAATCATCATTTGTGAGTGTATGGAGAAATTTAATTTTATTCAATATTTACGTTGCCACATAGCCATATACTAGTATTTTCATGCTCTAATCTCACCAGGGCAGTCTGTTTCGGGCACACACCCATTTCCATATTCTACTGTCCCTTGTGGACAGAAGCAACCACTGACACACTGACGGGTGCAGGCAAATGGAGCATCCTGGTAGTTATCACAGGAGAGAGGACAGGCAGTGCCACAACTCTGATACACCTTTCCATTGGGACATGTTGGAGGAGTGGTTGCTGCATCAAACATTATGCATACATATCATTTAGAAAAAGTAAGATAACATTGAGAATGGTATTCATAGAACAGCGGAGTGCAATCTAATAAACTATTTTTTACTAGTTAATGAAATGAGTGAAGTTTAAAAATTATCAAAAGTTTTATTATACAATATCCCTAATAATGTAATATTTAAAAGCTAGCTAAGAATATATAAGTCTGTGCCATTTTTATGCATTAACTAAGTGATAAAAAATACTCCTACATTAAAATAATGTGTACAATATCTACGAATTAATGTATTGTAATATTTAGATAACATCTTCATTTGTTTCCGGTTTAAAACATAATTTTCGATGCTGGTAAAATAACAACTTCATTATTTTCTTCTTTCTTCTAGTTAATAAATGATGAATTTGGTAAATTGTGATTCCTAAATACTTCGGAATTACACCATATATTCAATTAATTGTAAATGGGATTAGACTTATTAATTAAACATGTACGTTTTACTCCATTTCTGTAACATTAGAATGAGGAAAATATTTTTATGATATTCCTAAACAAAGCGGGAATTTACCATTGGGTAGTATTGAGGAACACGTTGAATGGCCTAATGTTAATATGTGCGAACCTGAAATTTCCCCTGGAAAATTCTACCACATTGTTATAAACGTGATTATCTCTTTTAACAGCATGTCTTACAGGGGCAGTCTGATGAGTCCACACATCCATCCCCATATTCCACCATCCCTTCAGGACAGAAGCAACCAATTGCACATTGACGGGTGCAGGCAAACGGAACATCCTCGTAGTTGTCACAGGTGAGAGGACAGGCAGTGGCACAGGTCTTATACACTTTGCCATTAGAACATGTCGGAGGGTTGGTTGCTGTGAAAAAAAAAAAAAAAAAAAAAAATATATATATGTTGCATTAGTTGGATAATGACATATATCTTGCAACTTAAGTCAAGAATTTTATTCGATGAATAAAAAGCTGATTAAAAATAAATAGCATACTCTAGCAGGCCAATACAATGTTGTTTAACAATTAAGATTCACATATTCTAAATTGTGATTGTTAATACTGTAACCATACACACTTTGAAGTTAATGAAACCATATACTATATTTAATGCAATCTTCATACATAATTTGGCATCACAGACACAAAGTCACTTCAAATTGATTGTAGTCTAACATATATTCCTTAAATACATTTCAGAAGTAAAAATATTAACATAAATTGAGTGTTCTAATGAATGTGTTGTTCAAGTTATGAGGTATTTTGATTAATTGCAATAAATCTTACCAGGGCAGTCTGTTTCGGGGACACACCCATATCCATATTCTACTGTCCCTTGTGGACAGAAGCAACCACTGACACACTGACGGGTGCAGGCAAATGGAGCATCCTGGTAGTTATCACAGGAGAGAGGACAGGCAGTGCCACAACTCTGATACACCTTTCCATTGGGACATGTTGGAGGAGTGGTGGCTACATCAAGAATATTATGTGTTGTAATAGCTATATATCATTAAAACAATGCAATAACATTGAGAACTGTGTTTCTGGAACAGCATAATAGCAAAGATTGAACAAATTGTCACCATCACTAAAATAAATGCATCTTGCTAATATCACAAATTAAAAAAAGAAGCAGTATCATGATGTTATCCTCACAAAGCAAATAATAAAAAGTTAGAATAAATTAACTAGGAGCCATATTAATTTCAAGCCAACTGGTTCAGTTGTTCACCACAAATAATACAAACAAGGAACAATTGCTGACAAGTGTGAGGGATAATATTACCTTTTTGGCATCAACTAAGACAGCCACCAACATTTGGCTATTCTTTAATGCTCAATAAGTTTTCAACAGGGAATTAATGATGCACTTAATAAATAATTACATGGTAAGAGGGAATACCATTGGATCTAGAGATCTGAAAATTGGCATGCATATACAACCTGACCCAGGGAGTAATCTGGTCAATGTTAGAACCCCAGGAGGGGTACTCCTGAGGTGGCTGACTCAGAAAAAAAAGGGGTTTTAAAAATTTTTTTATAAGCTTAAGTAAATTTCCTTCCTACATAATGACCAGGAAGTTGTAATAGAAACCACACATGTAATTTGATGTCACCAAAATTATTATAACCCAAGAAAATTCAAAAGGACACTATACAACAGCTCTGTTCAGCTCAGTGAACTGGTGATTATAAAAATGCTAACATTTTTCATTATTGCTATGCAGTCCTTGCATGCAAAAAATAACCCAAGTGAAATCTGTAATACAGTTCAAATCAAGAGGAACATTCATAGATCTGGTTAGGTAAGTGAACAGCTAATTTTGATCATTTCTTTCCAAAGCACACTTTATGGCTTTGATTATTTCGCATTACAACATGTCCCCAAAACATTCTAACCTTCCTAAAAAAAAAATTAACGGGTAACGTTGCAAATTAACCTTTCAGCATTATACAATGCTTTCAAAACATCCTGATATTGTAAAACATCAAAGGACTACCTGGTTGCAAGCCTACTTATGAGCTGCTGTTAATTGAATGAAACCACAAGGTCTAAAAATGGTGTTCTGGGTGACTTCATTCGTGTTTCATGTTGACAATGGCACAGGCAACATAGTGCATACCCTCTAGTACATATATATATATAGTAAATTTAATATATTATTTTAAATTTCACATAGGGTACTCTCTAGTACTTAAATATTATCTTCAAAATTATAATTATCTAGGAATCATTTTGCTGTGGCACCTTCCATAGCAACTTTTATATTTTCAAATTAAAGCATAATTTGGAATACTGGAAATACAAAAAAATTGTTGTAGGCAATGTAAAATATAGGGAAATTGGGACACACCCATATTTAAAATTACGGAATTAAATTAGCTAATGCAAGCCAAAGGTGACTTACAATTGACATTGGAAATTGAAACATACTGTGGTATCAACATGACTTACAGGGGCAGTCTGATGAGGCCACACATCCATCCCCATATTCCACCATCCCTTCAGGACAGAAGCAACCAATTGCACATTGTAGAGTGCAGGCAAATGGAACATCCTCGTAGTTGTCACAGGTGAGAGGACAGGAAGTGGCACAAGTCTTATACACTTTGCCATTAGAACATGTTGGAGGTGTGGTTGCTGTTTAAAGATATATGTATTGCATTTATTTGGACAATTACATATTCCAACAAAAAACAAGAATAGTATTCAGTGAGTAATATAAATAAGATGAAAAATAAATAGTATATCTTGTAGGCCTCTAAAATATTGCTTAACAATTAAAGATTTTATTGATTCTAATTCGTAGATTATTGATACAGCAACCATAAATAAATTTAAGTCAATGATATAATATTTTATTTTAATTGAATATCCATACATAATTTGGCAATAAGGACACCAAATGACCTAACATCGATACTGGTCATATATATATATATATATATATATATTTATAAAAAATATTTCAGTTGTATAAGCATCACTTCACATGAGGAATTGTAACTTTTGTGTTGTTCAAATATCATTGATTAAATAAGTTAAAACTTTTTTTTCCCCTTCAACATGTGGATTGCTTGAGGCAAAATCACAATCCTCATTTGTGAGTGTAATGGAGAAATTTAATTTTATTCCATATTTACGTTGCCACATAGCCATATACTAGTATTTTCATTCCCTAATCTCACCAGGGCAGTCTGTTTCGGGCACACACCCATTTCCATATTCTACTGTCCCTTGTGGACAGAAGCAACCACTGACACACTGACGGGTGCAGGCAAATGGAGCATCCTGGTAGTTATCACAGGAGAGAGGACAGGCAGTGCCACAACTCTGATACACCTTTCCATTGGGACATGTTGGAGGAGTGGTGGCTGCATCAAAACATATGCATACACATCATTTAGAAAAGGTAAGATAATATTGAAAATGGTATTCATAGAACAGCGGAGTGCAATCTAATAAACTATTTTTATTACTAGCTAATGAAGTGAGCAAGCTTTAAAAATTACCCAAAGTTTCACTGTACAATATCCCTAAAAATATAATATTTAAAAGCTAGCTAAGAATATATAATAGGTCTGTGTCATTTTTATGCATTAACTAAGTGATAAAAAATACTCCTACATTAAAATAATGTGTAAAATGTCTATGAATTAATGTATTGTAATATTTAGACAAAATTTTCATTTGTTTCCGGTTTAAAACATAATTTTCTATGCTGATAAAATAACAACTTCATTATTTTTTTCATTCATCTAGTTAATAAATGATGAATTTGTTAAATTGTGATTCCTAAATACTTCGTAATTAAAGCATATATTCAATTAATTGTGAATGGGATTAGACTTATCAATTAAACATGTATGTTTTACTCCATTTCTATAACGTCAGAATGAGGTGAATATTTTTTTGATATTCCTAAACAGAGTGTGAATTTACCACTGGGTAGTATTGAGGAACACGTTGAATGGCCTAATGTTAACATGCATAGTGTGAACCTGAAATTTCCCTGGAAAAATCAACCACATTTTTATAAAGTGATTATACCTTTTAACAGCATGACTTACAGGGACAGTCTGATGAGGCCACACATCCATCCCCATATTCCACCATCCCTTCAGGACAGAAGCAACCAATTGCACATTGTAGAGTGCAGGCAAATGGAACATCCTCGTAGTTGTCACAGGTGAGAGGACAGGAAGTGGCACAGGTCTTATACACTTTGCCATTAGAACATGTTGGAGGTGTGGTCGCTGTTTAAAGATATATGTATTGCATTTATTTGGACAATTACACATTCCAACAAAAAAAAATAATAGTATTCAGTGATTAATATAAATAAGATGAAAAATAAATAGTATATTTTGTAGGCTCCTAAAATATTGCTTAACAATTAAAGATTTTATTGATTCTAATTCGTAGATTGATGATACAGCAACCATAAATAAATTTAAGTTAATGATATAATATTTTATTTTAATTGAATATCCATACATAATTTGGCAATAAGGACACCAAATGACCTAACATCGATAGTGGTCTAATATATGTATATTTATAAAAAATATTTCAGTTGTATAAGCATCACTTCACATGAGGAATTGTAACTCTTGTGTTGTTCAAATATCATTGATTAAATAAGTTAAAACTTTTTTTTCCCCTTCAACATGTGGATTGCTTGAGGCAAAATCACAATCCTCATTTGTGAGTGTAATGGAGAAATTTAATTTTATTCGATATTTACTTTGCCACATAGCCATATACTAGTATTTTCATTCCCTAATCTCACCAGGGCAGTCTGTTTCGGGCACACACCCATTTCCATATTCTACTGTCCCTTGTGGACAGAAGCAACCACTGACACACTGACGGGTGCAGGCAAATGGAGCATCCTGGTAGTTATCACAGGAGAGAGGACAGGCAGTGCCACAACTCTGATACACCTTTCCATTGGGACATGTTGGAGGAGTGGTGGCTGCATCAAAACATATGCATACGCATCATTTAGAAAAAGCAAGACAACATGAAAAATGTTATTCAGAGAACAATGGAATGCAATATTCTCCCACTATATATATAGTTTCCAAGCATCTGTCTGTCTGTAAGTAATACTACTCCTCCCAAACAGATATTTGAATCACCATTAAATATTTACAGTCTATTTAGGGTAGCACTGGGAGTTCATAGATCGAGTTTCATCTAGGGAAATGCTCAGTGAGAAACGTAAAAGGAATTAAAATGTTACCCTGTACAAAAAAAGAGCCTAAGTAAGTAACCATGGCCAATTGATCACAGCAAATTGATTAACATAATACTATCCCATCCAACTGTTATAATATATAAAATAATAACTACATATAATATAATATATAATATAATAAATTCCTACAAGAAGCAAATTAGATAATTTTGTGACTACATTGTAAAATCATCCCATAGGGTGGATTTTTCCGTAAAAAAAATATATATATATATATATATATATATATATATATATATATATATATATTTTTTTTTTACAAGTTAATGAAGTGATTTAAATTTTGATAATTATCAATAGCTAGAGTATTCAATATCCTTATAATTTAAAAAGCTATCCCAGAATAATTAATACATGTGTGCTATTTTATTCATTAACTAAGTGATATAAATACTCTCACATTATAAATAATGTGAACAAAATGTATGAATTACTGCGCAGAATACTTAAATAACATCTTCATTTATTTTCTGTTCAAAAAATAATTTGCAATGCTGGTAAAATTAAAATTTTATCATTGTCTTTATTCTATTTATGTAAACGATGAATTTGGCAAATTATGACTCACAAATTTTTTATAGAACTACATTAATTAATTAGTTAATTAATTGTGAATGGAATTAGATTTATAAATTCAACCTGTATGTTATATTCCATTGCTATGATGTTATACTGAGGGTATTATTCTTACCTGAAGCACATTGCAACATCGCTTGCAATAATCAAGGCACTGGTTGCACACAGGTTGAGGTGTGGCTTGGTGGGACCCAGCCCATGTTAATCCCGGTGTGATTTGTGTATGCATATCAAATTTCATGTGTCCAATTGCAAGGGTTGAGTCTTATTTGTGCTAATACAAAATGAAATACTAACTACTACGACATAATTTTGGTTATGATTATTTTGTTGTGCTTTTTTAATTTTTTTTTTTATTATTTCCATTTTATTTCACAGAGGCACCTCTTGTCTGATCCTCAAATGTTACCTGGAACCTTCTGATCGACAGTGATTTAACATGCTGCACTTAGATATATCTATTGCTATGCAGTATTGGCTGTTACATAATACCTTAATATGTTATGCAGGTGGAAGATGAATGCAAACATATATACTGTTCTCTAATTTTTACCTTTGAACTTGTGTTTGCGGAATATAAATGGTCATGGTTGGGTTCCCCCCCCCCTCTTTTCTCCTTTTTTTTTTTTTTTGCCCACAATTAAGTCATTATTAAGGCAAAACATGAAATCATAAGTGAACGGGTTTTGGCTGGAAATTTCCAGTCTTGCACAATTTGATTTTTGTTGGCATAATATTATCACGAAATTTCTACTAATCTATGCACCACCATACACCTGAACATTCAACCTCTATCATGGCTATTGATTTTGTATTACCATGTGTTAATAAAGAAGAAGAAAAATATGTTTAACATAATTGTTGATGTGGTACAACTATACAACTGAACATCTCCTTGCTTCTGAAATGATAATGAAATGGAGAGAGGAAGAAATGAAACCTAAAAAAATTGAAGCTCCTTTACATAATTCTCCTTAAATTTACCTTCCATATAAAGTCTATTCCCCTCAAACTATTTACGGTCTTGTTCAAATTCTCTGCCTGGCTCAAATCACTGTAAGTTAAGTCTCTGCTAGAGTTCACTGAAAGCGAGCGAAGTCTTGCTCAAAGAATAATTTTTAACTATTACACCTTAACCTATTTTACTGGAAAGAACTTTGATTTCAAATGTGGAGGTGGTTGCGTTGCGGACCTTACAAAAGTACTGTTGTATTTCTTTTGTTTCTTTTGTTAAATTCCTAACTTTTAGTTGGACCCATTTATGAAATCGTAAGACCTTTGGCGGGGACAGTACAACTTAGGGAGCAGAATAAAATTGAAATGGTGGTCTTAGGACCCTGGGATCAAAAATTTTACCCTGCAGCTATGCATGCAGGCAGGCAACAGGCACAATACACAAATAATATAATAGATGATATTCCTAAACAAAACACAAATTTATCACTGGGTAGTATTGCTGAACTCATTTAATGGTATAACATTCACATGCATAGTGTGAACTTGCAATTTCTTATGAGAAATTCAACTACATTGCTAGAAAAGTGCATATCCCTTTTAACAGCATGACTTACAGGGACAGTCTGACGAGGCCACACATCCATCCCCATATTCCACCATCCCTTCAGGACAGAAGCAACCAATTGCACATTGTAGAGTGCAGGCAAATGGAACATCCTCGTAGTTGTCACAGGTGAGAGGACAGGAAGTGGCACAAGTCTTATACACTTTGCCATTAGAACATGTTGGAGGTGTGGTTGCTGTTTAAAGATATATGTATTGCATTTATTTGGACAATTACACATTCCAACAAAAAACAAGAATAGTATTCAGTGATTAATATAAATAATATGAAAAATAAATAGTATAATTTGTAGGCCCCTAAAATATTGCTTAACAATTAAAGATTTTATTGATTCTAATTCGTAGATTGATGATACAGCAACCAAAAATAAATTTAAGTCAATGATATAATATTTTATTTTAATTGAATATCCATACATAATTTGGCAATAAAGACACCAAATGACCAAACATCGATAGTGGTCTAATATATATATATATATATATATATATATATATATATATATATATATATATATTATTTATAAAAATTATTTCAGTTGTATAAGCATCACTTCATATGAGGAATTTTAACTCTTGTGTTGTTCAAATATTATTGATTAAATAAGTTAAAACTTTTTTTTCCCTTCAACATGTGGATTGCTTGAGGCAAAATCACAATCCTCATTTGTGAGTGTAATGGAGAAATTTAATTTTATTCGATATTTACGTTGCCACATAGCCATATACTAGTATTTTCATTCCCTAATCTCACCAGGGCAGTCTGTTTCGGGCACACACCCATTTCCATATTCTACTGTCCCTTGTGGACAGAAGCAACCACTGACACACTGACGGGTGCAGGCAAATGGAGCATCCTGGTAGTTATCACAGGAGAGAGGACAGGCAGTGCCACAACTCTGATACACCTTTCCATTGGGACATGTTGGAGGAGTGGTGGCTGCATCAAAACATATGCATACACATTATTTAGAAAAGGTAAGATAATATTGAAAATGGTATTCATAGAACAGCGGAGCGCAATCTAATAAACTATTTTTATTACTAGTTAATGAAGTGAGCAAGCTTTAAAAATTACCAAAAGTTTCACTGTACAATATCCCTAAAAATATAATATTTAAAAGCTAGCTAAGAATATATAATAGGTCTGTGTCATTTTTATGCATTAACTAAGTGATAAAAAATACTCCTACATTAAAATAATGTGTAAAATGTCTATGAATTAATGTATTGTAATATTTAGACAACATTTTCATTTGTTTCCGGTTTAAAACATAATTTTCTCTTCTGATAAAATAACAACTTCATTATTTTTTTTCATTCATCTAGTTAATAAATGATGAATTTTGTAAATTGTGATTCCTAAATACTTTGTAATTAAAGCATATATTCAATTAATTGTGAATGGGATTAGACTTATCAATTAAACATGTATGTTTTACTCCATTTCTATAACGTCAGAATGAGGTAAATATTTTTATGATATTCCTAAACAAAGTGTGAATTTACCACTGGGTAGTATTGAGGAACACGTTGAATGGCCTAATGTTAGCATGTATAGTGTGAACCTGAAATTTCCCTGGAAAAATCAACCACATTTTTATAAAGTGATTATATCTTTTAACAGCATGACTTACAGGGACAGTCTGATGAGGCCACACATCCATCCCCATATTCCACCATCCCTTCAGGACAGAAGCAACCAATTGCACATTGTAGAGTGCAGGCAAATGGAACATCCTCGTAGTTGTCGCAGGTGAGAGGACAGGAAGTGGCACAGGTCTTATACACTTTGCCATTAGAACATGTAGGAGGGGTGGTTGCTGTTTTAAAAAAACATTATGATATAAATTAAATTAGTTTGGATGATTACTAATTTACAAACTAACAACAAGAACTGTAATCAATGAATAATAACCTGAGGATAATTATATGACCTATCTTGAAGGCCTTTACAATGTTGTTCAAAGATTAAATATTCACGGATTATAATTTATTGATTGCTGATAGAAAACCACAAACACATTGAGGTTGATGAAGTCATGTTATTTTTAACAAAATGTTCATACATAATTTGGCAATACGGACACAAAGTGACTTCATATCGATTGTGATCAAACATATTTTCCTCAAAAACATTCCAGTTATAGGAGCATCGACATATATACAGTATTCTAACTTTTGTGTTGATCAATTTATGAAGTATATTGAACACTTGCATTAATAGAAATAAATATCTATTAATATCATCTTTTACTTCTTAGTGTGTGGGTAGCAGGAAAACAGGTACATTACTAATACCATTGATCAGATAAATTGGAATCAATTTTCTTTCTTTAACATGTGGATGGCTTTAGACAAAACCACAATTATCACTCGTGAGTACAATGAAAGAATTTCTCTTCCTTCAATATTTACACAGTGACTAACAATTACTATTTTTATGCACTAATCTCACCAGGGCATTCTGCTTCGGGCACACACCCATTTCCATATTCTACTGTCCCTTGTGGACAGAAGCAACCACTGACACACTGACGGGTGCAGGCAAATGGAGCATCCTGGTAGTTATCACAGGAGAGAGGACAGGCAGTGCCACAACTCTGATACACCTTTCCATTGGGACATGTTGGAGGAGTGGTTGCTGCATCAAAACATATGCATACACATCATTTAGAAAAGGTAAGATAATATTGAAAATGGTATTCATAGAACAGCAGAGCGCAATCTAATAAACTATTTTTATTACTAGTTAATGAAGTGAGCAAGCTTTAAAAATTACCAAAAGTTTCACTATACAATATCCCTAAAAATATAATATTTAAAAGCTAGCTAAGAATATATAATAGGTCTGTGTCATTTTTATGCATTAACTAAGTGATAAAAAATACTCCTACATTAAAATAATGTGTAAAATGTCTATGAATTAATGTATTGTAATATTTAGACAAAATTTTCATTTGTTTCCGGTTTAAAACATAATTTTCGACGCTGGTAAAATAACAACTTCATTATTTTTTCATTTATCTAGTTAATAAATGATGAATTTGGTAAATTGTGATTCCTAAATACTTCGTAATTAAAGCATATATTCAATTAATTGTGAATGGGATTAGACTTATCAATTAAACATATATGTTTTACTCCATTTCTATAATGTCAGAATGAGGTAAATATTTTTATGATGTTCCTAAACAAAGTGTGAATTTAACACTGGGTAGTATTGAGGAACACGTTGAATGGCCTAATGTTAACATGCATAGTGTGAACCTGAAAGTTCCCTGGACAAATCAACCACATTTTTATAAAGTGATTATACCTTTTAACAGCATGACTTACAGGGACAGTCTGATGAGGCCACACATCCATCCCCATATTCCACCATCCCTTCAGGACAGAAGCAACCAATTGCACATTGTAGAGTGCAGGCAAATGGAACATCCTCGTAGTTGTCACAGGTGAGAGGACAGGAAGTGGCACAAGTCTTATACACTTTGCCATTAGAACATGTTGGAGGTGTGGTTGCTGTTTAAAGATATATGTATTGCATTTATTTGGACAATTACACATTCCAACAAAAAAAAAGAATAGTATTCAGTGATTAATATAAATAATATGAAAAATAAATAGTATAATTTGTAGGCCCCTAAAATATTGCTTAACAATTAAAGATTTTATTGATTCTAATTCGTAGATTGATGATACAGCAACCAAAAATAAATTTAAGTCAATGATATAATATTTTATTTTAATTGAATATCCATACATAATTTGGCAATAAGGACACCAAATGACCTAACATCGATAGTGGTCTAATATATATATATTTATAAAAAATATTTCAGTTGTATAAGCATCACTTCACATGAGGAATTGTAACTTTTGTGTTGTTCAAATATCATTGATTAAATAAGTTAAAACTTTTTTTTCCCCTTCAACATGTGGATTGCTTGAGGCAAAATCACAATCCTCATTTGTGAGTGTAATGGAGAAATTTAATTTTATTCGATATTTACTTTGCCACATAGCCATATACTAGTATTTTCATTCCCTAATCTCACCAGGGCAGTCTGTTTCGGGCACACACCCATTTCCATATTCTACTGTCCCTTGTGGACAGAAGCAACCACTGACACACTGACGGGTGCAGGCAAATGGAGCATCCTGGTAGTTATCACAGGAGAGAGGACAGGCAGTGCCACAACTCTGATACACCTTTCCATTAGGACATGTTGGAGGAGTGGTGGCTGCATCAAAACATTGTGTTGTAATAGCTATACATTATTTTCAAAAGTAGGATCATATGTAGAATGGTATACATAGAACTGTAGAGTGCACAAAAAATACATAATTTCATAAAAAAATAATGAATGGGTGAAATTTAAAAATTATCAATAATTTTAATATACAAATCCTTAAAAAGTTAATATTTAAATGCTAGCCTAGAATGTATATCTGTGTAATTTCTATGCCTTAACTAAAGTGATATACAATATTCCTATGTTATAAATAACAATGTGTACAGATAACAATAGAAGAAAACGAATCATGACATGACATGCATACGAAGTGAAGATAAAATTGACTCTGTAAAGGAAAGAACCTATGGTACACATTTATTCAAACATAAATGCACATATTTAAAACAAATGAAATAATACGAAATGAAGAATACATTCCTTATTGAATTGGGTACAAAATGGTATCAAATTTAAAAGTTAGCCCAGAATATTTTATGGTTAAAAGTCCCAAAAAAGGAACTTAGGACGAAGTTGGACCTAGAGACCATAAACTTGGCACGCACACACACACACACACACACACACACACACACACACACACACACACACACACACACACACACACACACACACACACACACACACACACACACACACACACACACACACACACACACACACACACACACACACACACACACACACACACACACACACACACACACACACACACACACACACACACACACACACACACACACACACACACACACACACACACACACACACACACACACACACACACACACACACACACACACACACACACACACACACACACACACACACACACACACACACACACACACACACACACACCATGGCACCAGGAGTGACATGGGCTTAGTCCCACCTGCAAAGCCTCTACCTCTGGGTGTGTTAGGATAAAAATGACAAAAGTGGTACTAGAACAAACTCTTGGACATAGGCTGGGTAACATTTGGCCACACCATACTGCCAAGCCATCATACCAAATAACCAGCTCTTCAGAATAGGCACGTCCAACACTGCGGATGCTTTTACCTATGACACACAGGTCTAGGAACACTTGGAATTCTGGGGGGGGGGGGGGGTTGGGTGGATACATCCACAAGTTTTACTCAAGAATGGATTTTTAACTAATTGTTTATTGTTTGGAAACACCACAGTTGTTTCTTTTTAAAATTTTGTTACAACCAATTGGTTACAACTAAATACTTCTATTGTATAAAAATCCTCTGATTACAACCAAATTCTTATTTACTGTATAGAACCCAAAAGTTGTACATATTACCACAACCTTTACCTCATCTTAATTGTTCTAAATAATTATTTTAGATAGTACCAAACACTAATTTTTAATAAATTTTACAGTACTTATTTGTCACTGATCTTAGTGTGGGACCACTCCTGCTTACCCACCAAAAATTGTGCCCATATCTCTTCCTGTGGGCATGTCAGGTCAAATATGCCAAAAATGATTCAATTTATTTTTGGTACCTATGGATGATCAAATTTATGTATGTAGAAACCTAGAAACCTAGAAACATGCAAACACAACCTGGTTCTGGTAGGAATGGGCCACGTCTTCCTTTGTGGGCATGTCATTACTGGATACCCAGGGCAACGCCAGGTATGTCGCTAGAATTCTGTAAGTCGGTGCCATTGTATGCCTTAATGAGATATATAAAACACTTCTACATTACAACTAATGTGTATGAATTTGAAGAATTAATGTACTGTAATACTCGATAACATCTTCACGTTTCCCATTTAAAACATAATTTGCAATGCTGGTAAAATAACAATTTCATCATTTTCTTTATTGGTTTATTTAGGTTACTGATGAATTAGTTAAATTATAATCCAATATTTTATAATTACAGCTATTAATTAATTAATTGTGAATGGGATTAGACTTATAAATTAAATTTGTAAGTTTGATACCATTATTATGATGTTAAGCTGAGGGTATCATCTTTACGCTATTCCTACATATTACCTGAGTTTACCAATGTGTAGTATTGAGGAATCATTGAATGGCATAACGTTCACATGTATAGTGCAAATTGAAATTTCCCATTGGAAATTCAACTACATTGTTAGAAAACTACATTATATCTTTTAACAGCATGACTTACAGGGACAGTCTGATGAGGCCACACATCCATCCCCATATTCCACCATCCCTTCAGGACAGAAGCAACCAATCGCACATTGTAGAGTGCAGGCAAATGGAACATCCTCGTAGTTGTCACAGGTGAGAGGACAGGAAGTGGCACAAGTCTTATACACTTTGCCATTAGAACATGTTGGAGGTGTGGTTGCTGTTTAAAGATATATGTATTGCATTTATTTGGACAATTACACATTCCAACAAAAAACAAGAATAGTATTCAGTGATTAATATAAATAATATGAAAAATAAATAGTATAATTTGTAGGCCCCTAAAATATTGCTTAACAATTAAAGATTTTATTGATTCTAATTCGTAGATTGATGATACAGCAACCAAAAATAAATTTAAGTCAATGATATAATATTTTATTTTAATTGAATATCCATACATAATTTGGCAATAAGGACACCAAATGACCTAACATCGATAGTGGTCTAATATATATATATTTATAAAAAATATTTCAGTTGTATAAGCATCACTTCACATGAGGAATTGTAACTTTTGTGTTGTTCAAATATCATTAATTAAATAAGTTAAAACTTTTTTTTCCCCTTCAACATGTGGATTGCTTGAGGCAAAATCACAATCCTCATTTGTGAGTGTAATGGAGAAATTTAATTTTATTCGATATTTACTTTGCCACATAGCCATATACTAGTATTTTCATTCCCTAATCTCACCAGGGCAGTCTGTTTCGGGCACACACCCATTTCCATATTCTACTGTCCCTTGTGGACAGAAGCAACCACTGACACACTGACGGGTGCAGGCAAATGGAGCATCCTGGTAGTTATCACAGGAGAGAGGACAGGCAGTGCCACAACTCTGATACACCTTTCCATTGGGACATGTTGGAGGAGTGGTGGCTGCATCAAAACATATGCATACACATCATTTAGAAAAGGTAAGATAATATTGAAAATGGTATTCATAGAACAGCGGAGCGCAATCTAATAAACTATTTTTATTACTAGCTAATGAAGTGAGCAAGCTTTAAAAATTACCCAAAGTTTCACTGTACAATATCCCTAAAAATATAATATTTAAAAGCTAGCTAAGAATATATAATAGGTTTGTGTCATTTTTATGCATTAACTAAGTGATAAAAAATACTCCTACATTAAAATAATGTGTAAAATGTCTATGAATTAATGTATTGTAATATTTAGACAACATTTTCATTTGTTTCCGGTTTAAAACATAATTTTCTATGCTGATAAAATAACAACTTCATTATTTTTTTTCATTCATCTATTTAATAAATGATGAATTTGGTAAATTGTGATTCCTAAATACTTCGTAATTAAAGCATATATTCAATTAATTGTGAATGGGATTAGACTTATCAATTAAACATGTATGTTTTACTCCATTTCTATAACGTCAGAATGAGGTGAATATTTTTATGATATTCCTAAACAGAGTGTGAATTTACCACTGGGTAGCATTGAGGAACACGTTGAATGGCCTAATGTTAACATGCATAGTGTGAACCTGAAATTTCCCTGGAAAAATCAACCACATTTTTATAAAGTGATTATACCTTTTAACAGCATGACTTACAGGGACAGTCTGATGAGGCCACACATCCATCCCCATATTCCACCATCCCTTCAGGACAGAAGCAACCAATTGCACATTGTAGAGTGCAGGCAAATGGAACATCCTCGTAGTTGTCACAGGTGAGAGGACAGGAAGTGGCACAAGTCTTATACACTTTGCCATTAGAACATGTTGGAGGTGTGGTTGCTGTTTAAAGATATATGTATTGCATTTATTTGGACAATTACATATTCCAACAAAAAACAAGAATAGTATTCAGTGAGTAATATAAATAAGATGAAAAATAAATAGTATATCTTGTAGGCCTCTAAAATATTGCTTAACAATTAAAGATTTTATTGATTCTAATTCGTAGATTATTGATACAGCAACCATAAATAAATTTAAGTCAATGATATAATATTTTATTTTAATTGAATATCCATACATAATTTGGCAATAAGGACACCAAATGACCTAACATCGATACTGGTCATATATATATATATATATTTATAAAAAATATTTCAGTTGTATAAGCATCACTTCACATGAGGAATTGTAACTTTTGTGTTGTTCAAATATCATTGATTAAATAAGTTAAAACTTTTTTTTCCCCTTCAACATGTGGATTGCTTGAGGCAAAATCACAATCCTCATTTGTGAGTGTAATGGAGAAATTTAATTTTATTCCATATTTACGTTGCCACATAGCCATATACTAGTATTTTCATTCCCTAATCTCACCAGGGCAGTCTGTTTCGGGCACACACCCATTTCCATATTCTACTGTCCCTTGTGGACAGAAGCAACCACTGACACACTGACGGGTGCAGGCAAATGGAGCATCCTGGTAGTTATCACAGGAGAGAGGACAGGCAGTGCCACAACTCTGATACACCTTTCCATTGGGACATGTTGGAGGAGTGGTGGCTGCATCAAAACATATGCATACACATCATTTAGAAAAGGTAAGATAATATTGAAAATGGTATTCATAGAACAGCAGAGTGCAATCTAATAAACTATTTTTTTATTACTAGTTCACGAAGTGAGCAAGCTTTAAAAATTACCAAAAGTTTCATTATACAAAATCCCTAAAAATATAACGTTTAAAAGCTAGCTAAGAATATATAATAAGTCTGTGTCATTTTTATGCATTAACTAAGTGATAAAAAATACTCCTACATTAAAATAATGTGTAAAATGTCTATGAATTAATGTATTGTAATATTTAGACAACATTTTCATTTGTTTCCGGTTTAAAACATAATTTTCTCTTCTGATAAAATAACAACTTCATTATTTTTTTTTCATTCATCTAGTTAATAAATGATGAATTTTGTAAATTGTGATTCCTAAATACTTTGTAATTAAAGCATATATTCAATTAATTGTGAATGGGATTAGACTTATCAATTAAACATGTATGTTTTACTCCATTTCTATAACGTCAGAATGAGATATTCCTAAACAAAGTGTGAATTTACCACTGGGTAGCATTGAGGAACACGTTGAATGGCCTAATGTTAACATGCATAGTGTGAACCTGAAATTTCCATGGAAAAATCAACCACATTTTTATAAAGTGATTATACCTTTTAACAGCATGACTTACAGGGACAGTCTGATGAGGCCACACATCCATCCCCATATTCCACCATCCCTTCAGGACAGAAGCAACCAATTGCACATTGTAGAGTGCAGGCAAATGGAACATCCTCGTAGTTGTCGCAGGTGAGAGGACAGGAAGTGGCACAGGTCTTATACACTTTGCCATTAGAACATGTCGGAGGGGTGATTGCTGTTTTAAAAAATATTATGATATAAATTAAATTAGTTTGGATGATTACTAATTTACAAACTAACAACAAGAACTGTAATCAATGAATAATAACCTGAGGATAATTATATGACCTATTTGAAGGCCTCTACAATGTTGTTCAAATATTAAATATTCACGGATTATAATTTATAGAGTGCTGATAGAAAACCACAAACACATTGAGGTTGATGAAGTCATGTTATTTTTAACAAAATGTTCATACATAATTTGGCAATACGGACACAAAGTGACTTCATATCGATTGTGATCAAACATATTTTCCTCAAAAACATTCCAGTTATAGGAGCATCGACATATATACAGTATTCTAACTTTTGGGTTGATCAATTTATGAAGTATATTGAACACTTGCATTAATAGAAATAAATATTTATTAATATCATCTTTTACTTCTAGTGTGTTGGTAGCAGGAAAACAGGTACATTACTAATACCATTGATGAGATAAATTGGAATCAATTTTCTTTCTTTAACATGTGGATGGCTTGAGACAAAACCACAATTTTCACTCGCGAGTACAATGAAGGAATTTCTCTTCCTTCAATATTTACACAGTGACTAACAATTACTATTTTTATGCACTAATCTCACCAGGGCATTCTGCTTCGGGCACACACCCATTTCCATATTCTACTGTCCCTTGTGGACAGAAGCAACCACTGACACACTGACGGGTGCAGGCAAATGGAGCATCCTGGTAGTTATCACAGGAGAGAGGACAGGCAGTGCCACAACTCTGATACACCTTTCCATTGGGACATGTTGGAGGAGTGGTTGCTGCATCAAAACATATGCATACACATCATTTAGAAAAGGTAAGATAATATTGAAAATGGTATTCATAGAACAGCGGAGCGCAATCTAATAAACTATTTTTATTACTAGTTAATGAAGTGAGCAAGCTTTAAAAATTACCAAAAGTTTCACTATACAATATCCCTAAAAATATAATATTTAAAAGCTAGCTAAGAATATATAATAGGTCTGTGTCATTTTTATGCATTAACTAAGTGATAAAAAATACTCCTACATTAAAATAATGTGTTAAATGTCTATGAATTAATGTATTGTAATATTTAGACAAAATTTTCATATGTTTCCGGTTTAAAACATAATTTTCGACGCTGGTAAAATAACAACTTCATTATTTTTTCATTTATCTAGTTAATAAATGATGAATTTGGTAAATTGTGATTCCTAAATACTTCGTAATTAAAGCATATATTCAATTAATTGTGAATGGGATTAGACTTATCAATTAAACATGTATGTTTTACTCCATTTCTATAACGTCAGAATGAGGTAAATATTTTTATGATATTCCTAAACAGAGTGTGAATTTACCACTGGATAGCATTGAGAAACACATTGAATGGCCTAATGTTAACATGCATAGTGTGAACCTGAAATTTCCATGGAAAAATCAACCACATTTTTATAAAGTGATTATACCTTTTAACAGCATGACTTACAGGGGCAGTCTGATGAGGCCACACATCCATCCCCATATTCCACCATCCCTTCAGGACAGAAGCAACCAATTGCACATTGTAGAGTGCAGGCAAATGGAACATCCTCGTAGTTGTCACAGGTGAGAGGACAGGAAGTGGCACAGGTCTTATACACTTTGCCATTAGAACATGTCGGAGGAGTGATTGCTGTTTTAAAAAACATTATGATATAAATTAAATTAGTTTGGATGATTACTAATTTACAAACTAACAACAAGAACTGTTATCAACGAATAATAACCTGAGGATAATTATATGGCCTATCTTGAAGGCCTCTACAATGTAGTTCAAAGATTAAATATTCACGGATTATAATTTATAGAGTGCTGATAGAAAACCACAAACACATTGAGGTTGATGAAGTCATGTTATTTTTAACAAAATGTTCATACATAATTTGGCAATACGGACACAAAGTGACTTCATATCGATTGTGATCAAACATATTTTCCTCAAAAACATTCCAGTTATAGGAGCATCGACATATATACAGTATTCTAACTTTTGTGTAGATCAATTTATGAAGTATATTGAACACTTGCATTAATAGAAATAAATATTTATTAATATCATCTTATACTTCTTAGTGTGTGAGTAGTAGGAAAACAGGTACATTACTAATACCATTGATCAGATAAATTGGAACCAATTTTCTTTCTTTAACATATGGATGGCTTTAGACAAAACCACAATTATCACTCGCGAGTACAATGAAAAAATTTCTCTTCGCTCAATATTTACACAGTGACTAACAATTAAAATTTTTATGCACTAATCTCACCAGGGCATTCTGCTTCGGGCACACACCCATTTCCATATTCTACTGTCCCTTGTGGACAGAAGCAACCACTGACACACTGACGGGTGCAGGCAAATGGAGCATCCTGGTAGTTATCACAGGAGAGAGGACAGGCAGTGCCACAACTCTGATACACCTTTCCATTGGGACATGTTGGAGGAGTGGTTGCTGCATCAAAACATATGCATACACATCATTTAGAAAAGGTAAGATAATATTGAAAATGGTATTCATAGAACAGCCGAGCGCAATCTAATAAACTATTTTTATTACTAGTTAATGAAGTGAGCAAGCTTTAAAAATTACCAAAAGTTTCACTATACAATATCCCTAAAAATATAATATTTAAAAGCTAGCTAAGAATATATAATAGGTCTGTGTCATTTTTATGCATTAACTAAGTGATAAAAAATACTCCTACATTAAAATAATGTGTAAAATGTCTATGAATTAATGTATTGTAATATTTAGACAAAATTTTCATTTGTTTCCGGTTTAAAACATAATTTTCGATGCTGGTAAAATAACAACTTCATTATTTTTTCATTTATCTAGTTAATAAATGATGAATTTGGTAAATTGTGATTCCTAAATACTTCGTAATTAAAGCATATATTCAATTAATTGTGAATGGGATTAGACTTATCAATTAAACATGTATGTTTTACTCCATTTCTATAACGTCAGAATGAGGTGAATATTTTTATGATATTCCTAAACAGAGTGTGAATTTACCACTGGGTAGCATTGAGGAACACGTTGAATGGCCTAATGTTAACATGCATAGTGTGAACCTGAAATTTCCCTGGAAAAATCAACCACATTTTTATAAAGTGATTATACCTTTTAACAGCATGACTTACAGGGACAGTCTGATGAGGCCACACATCCATCCCCATATTCCACCATCCCTTCAGGACAGAAGCAACCAATTGCACATTGTAGAGTGCAGGCAAATGGAACATCCTCGTAGTTGTCACAGGTGAGAGGACAGGAAGTGGCACAGGTCTTATACACTTTGCCATTAGAACATGTTGGAGGTGTGGTCGCTGTTTAAAGATATATGTATTGCATTTATTTGGACAATTACATATTCCAACAAAAAAAAATAATAGTATTCAGTGAGTAATATAAATAAGATGAAAAATAAATAGTATATCTTGTAGGCCTCTAAAATATTGCTTAACAATTAAAGATTTTATTGATTCTAATTCGTAGATTATTGATACAGCAACCATAAATAAATTTAAGTCAATGATATAATATTTTATTTTAATTGAATATCCATACATAATTTGGCAATAAGGACACCAAATGACCTAACATCGATAGTGGTCTAATATATATATATTTATAAAAAATATTTCAGTTGTATAAGCATCACTTCACATGAGGAATTGTAACTTTTGTGTTGTTCAAATATCATTGATTAAATAAGTTAAAACTTTTTTTTCCCCTTCAACATGTGGATTGCTTGAGGCAAAATCACAATCCTCATTTGTGAGTGTAATGGAGAAATTTAATTTTATTCGATATTTACGTTGCCACATAGCCATATACTAGTATTTTCATTCCCTAATCTCACCAGGGCAGTCTGTTTCGGGCACACACCCATTTCCATATTCTACTGTCCCTTGTGGACAGAAGCAACCACTGACACACTGACGGGTGCAGGCAAATGGAGCATCCTGGTAGTTATCACAGGAGAGAGGACAGGCAGTGCCACAACTCTGATACACCTTTCCATTGGGACATGTTGGAGGAGTGGTGGCTGCATCAAAACATATGCATACACATCATTTAGAAAAGGTAAGATAATATTGAAAATGGTATTCATAGAACAGCAGAGTGCAATCTAATAAACTATTTTTTTATTACTAGTTCACGAAGTGAGCAAGCTTTAAAAATTACCAAAAGTTTCATTATACAAAATCCCTAAAAATATAACGTTTAAAAGCTAGCTAAGAATATATAATAAGTCTGTGTCATTTTTATGCATTAACTAAGTGATAAAAAATACTCCTACATTAAAATAATGTGTAAAATGTCTATGAATTAATGTATTGTAATATTTAGACAACATTTTCATTTGTTTCCGGTTTAAAACATAATTTTCTCTTCTGATAAAATAACAACTTCATTATTTTTTTTCATTCATCTAGTTAATAAATGATGAATTTTGTAAATTGTGATTCCTAAATACTTTGTAATTAAAGCATATATTCAATTAATTGTGAATGGGATTAGACTTATCAATTAAACATGTATGTTTTACTCCATTTCTATAACGTCAGAATGAGATATTCCTAAACAAAGTGTGAATTTACCACTGGGTAGCATTGAGGAACACGTTGAATGGCCTAATGTTAACATGCATAGTGTGAACCTGAAATTTCCATGGAAAAATCAACCACATTTTTATAAAGTGATTATACCTTTTAACAGCATGACTTACAGGGACAGTCTGATGAGGCCACACATCCATCCCCATATTCCACCATCCCTTCAGGACAGAAGCAACCAATTGCACATTGTAGAGTGCAGGCAAATGGAACATCCTCGTAGTTGTCGCAGGTGAGAGGACAGGAAGTGGCACAGGTCTTATACACTTTGCCATTAGAACATGTCGGAGGGGTGATTGCTGTTTTAAAAAATATTATGATATAAATTAAATTAGTTTGGATGATTACTAATTTACAAACTAACAACAAGAACTGTAATCAATGAATAATAACCTGAGGATAATTATATGACCTATTTGAAGGCCTCTACAATGTTGTTCAAATATTAAATATTCACGGATTATAATTTATAGAGTGCTGATAGAAAACCACAAACACATTGAGGTTGATGAAGTCATGTTATTTTTAACAAAATGTTCATACATAATTTGGCAATACGGACACAAAGTGACTTCATATCGATTGTGATCAAACATATTTTCCTCAAAAACATTCCAGTTATAGGAGCATCGACATATATACAGTATTCTAACTTTTGTGTTGATCAATTTATGAAGTATATTGAACACTTGCATTAATAGAAATAAATATCTATTAATATCATCTTTTACTTCTTAGTGTGTTGGTAGCAGGAAAACAGGTACATTACTAATACCATTGATCAGATAAATTGGAATCAATTTTCTTTCTTTAACATGTGGATGGCTTTAGACAAAACCACAATTATCACTCGCGAGTACAATGAAAGAATTTCTCTTCCTTCAATATTTACACAGTGACTAACAATTACTATTTTTATGCACTAATCTCACCAGGGCATTCTGCTTCGGGCACACACCCATTTCCATATTCTACTGTCCCTTGTGGACAGAAGCAACCACTGACACACTGACGGGTGCAGGCAAATGGAGCATCCTGGTAGTTATCACAGGAGAGAGGACAGGCAGTGCCACAACTCTGATACACCTTTCCATTGGGACATGTTGGAGGAGTGGTTGCTGCATCAAAACATATGCATACACATCATTTAGAAAAGGTAAGATAATATTGAAAATGGTATTCATAGAACAGCGGAGCGCAATCTAATAAACTATTTTTATTACTAGTTAATGAAGTGAGCAAGCTTTAAAAATTACCAAAAGTTTCACTATACAATATCCCTAAAAATATAATATTTAAAAGCTAGCTAAGAATATATAATAGGTCTGTGTCATTTTTATGCATTAACTAAGTGATAAAAAATACTCCTACATTAAAATAATGTGTTAAATGTCTATGAATTAATGTATTGTAATATTTAGACAAAATTTTCATATGTTTCCGGTTTAAAACATAATTTTCGACGCTGGTAAAATAACAACTTCATTATTTTTTCATTTATCTAGTTAATAAATGATGAATTTGGTAAATTGTGATTCCTAAATACTTCGTAATTAAAGCATATATTCAATTAATTGTGAATGGGATTAGACTTATCAATTAAACATATATGTTTTACTCCATTTCTATAATGTCAGAATGAGGTAAATATTTTTATGATGTTCCTAAACAAAGTGTGAATTTACCACTGGGTAGTATTGAGGAACACGTTGAATGGCCTAATGTTAACATGCATAGTGTGAACCTGAAAGTTCCCTGGAAAAATCAACCACATTTTTATAAAGTGATTATACCTTTTAACAGCATGACTTACAGGGGCAGTCTGATGAGGCCACACATCCATCCCCATATTCCACCATCCCTTCAGGACAGAAGCAACCAATTGCACATTGTAGAGTGCAGGCAAATGGAACATCCTCGTAGTTGTCACAGGTGAGAGGACAGGAAGTGGCACAAGTCTTATACACTTTGCCATTAGAACATGTTGGAGGTGTGGTTGCTGTTTAAAGATATATGTATTGCATTTATTTGGACAATTACACATTCCAACAAAAAACAATAATAGTATTCAATGATCAATATAAATAAGATGAAAAATAAATAGTATAATTTGTAGGTCCCTAAAATATTGCTTAACAATTAAAGATTTTATTGATTCTAATTCGTAGATTGATGATACAGCAACCACAAATAAATTTAAGTCAATGATATAATATTTTATTTTAATTGGATATCCATACATAATTTGGCAATAAGGACACCAAATGACCTAACATCAATAGTGGTCTAATATATATATATATATATATAAATATTAAAAAATTTCAGTTTTATAAGCATCACTTTACATGAGGAATTGTAACTCTTGTGTTGTTCAAATAAGTACATATATATTGGTGAAATAATTTAAAACTTTTTTTTTCCCTTCAACATGTGGATTGCATGAGGCAAAATCACCATCCTCATTTGTGAGTGTAATGGAGAAATTCAATTTTATTCAATATTTACGTTGCCACATAGCCATATACTAGTATTTTCATGCTCTAATCTCACCAGGGCACTCTGATTCGGGCACACACCCATTTCCATATTCAACTGTCCCTTGTGGACAGAAGCAACCACTGACACACTGACGGGTGCAGGCAAATGGAGCATCCTGGTAGTTATCACAGGAGAGAGGACAGGCAGTGCCACAACTCTGATACACCTTTCCATTGGGACATGTTGGAGGAGTGGTGGCTACATCAAAACATATGCATACACATCATTTAGAAAAGGTAAGATAATATTGAAAATGGTATTCATAGAACAGCGGAGTGCAATCTAATAAACTTTTTTTATTACTAGTTAATGAAGTGAGCAAGCTTTAAAAATCACCAAAAGTTTCATTATACAATATCCCTAAAAATATAACATTAAATGCTAGCTTAGAATATATAATAGGTCTGTGTCATTTTTATGCATTAACTAAGTGATAAAAAATACTCCTACATTAAATAATGTGTACAATATCTACGAATTAATCTATTATAATATTTAGATAACATCTTTATTTGTTTCTGGTTCAAAACATAATTTTCGATGCTGGTAAAATAATAACTTCTTTATTTTCTTCTTTCGTCTAGTTAATAAATGATGAATTTGGTAAATTGTGATTCCTAAATACTTCGTAATTAAAGCATATATTCAATTAATTGTGAATGGGATTAGACTTATCAATTAAATATGTATGTTTTACTCCATGTCTATAATGTCAGAATGAGGAAAATATTTTTTTATGATATTCTTAAACAAAGTGTGAATTTACCACTGGGTAGTATTGAGGAACACGTTGAATGGCCTAATGTTAACATGCATAGTGTGAACCTGAAATTTCCATGGAAAAGTCAACCACATTTTTATAAAGTGATTATACCTTTTAACAGCATGACTTACAGGGACAGTCTGATGAGGCCACACATCCATCCCCATATTCCACCATCCCTTCAGGACAGAAGCAACCAATTGCACATTGTAGAGTGCAGGCAAATGGAACATCCTCGTAGTTGTCACAGGTGAGAGGACAGGAAGTGGCACAAGTCTTATACACTTTGCCATTAGAACATGTTGGAGGTGTGGTTGCTGTTTAAAGATATATGTATTGCATTTATTTGGACAATTACACATTCTAACAAAAAACAATAATAGTATTCAATGATCAATATAAATAAGATGAAAAATAAATAGTATAATTTGTAGGCCCCTAAAATATTGCTTAACAATTAAAGATTTTATTGATTCTAATTCATAGATTGATGATAGAGCAACCATAAATAAATTTAAGTCAATGATATAATATTTTATTTTAATTGAATATCCATACATAATTTGGCAATAAGGACACCAAATGACCTAACATCGATAGTGGTCTAATATATATATATATATATATATTTAAAAATTTCAGTTGTATAAGCATCACTTCACATGAGGAATTGTAACTCTTGTGTTGTTCAAATAAGTACATATATATATGTAAAATAAGTTAAAAATTTTTTTTTCCCTTCAACATGTGGATTGCTTGAGGCAAAATCACAATCATCATTTGTGAGTGTAATGGAGAAATTTTAATTTTATTCAATATTTACTTTGCCACATAGCCATATACTAGTATTTTCATGCTCTAATCTCACCAGGGCACTCTGATTCGGGCACACACCCATTTCCATATTCAACTGTCCCTTGTGGACAGAAGCAACCACTGACACACTGACGGGTGCAGGCAAATGGAGCATCCTGGTAGTTATCACAGGAGAGAGGACAGGCAGTGCCACAACTCTGATGCACCTTTCCATTGGGACATGTTGGAGGAGTGGTGGCTGCATCAAACATTATGCATACATATTATTTAGAAAAGGTAAGATAATATTGAAAATGGTATTCATAGAACAGCGGAGCGCAATCTAATAAACTATTTTTATTACTAGTTAATGAAGTGAGCAAGCTTTAAAAATTACCAAAAGTTTCATTATACAATATCCCTAAAAATATAATATTCAAAAGTTAGCTAAGAATATATAATAGGTCTGTGTCATTTTTATGCATTAACTGAGTGATAAAAAATACTCCTACATTAAAATAATGTGTACAATATCTATGAATTAATCTATTGTAATATTTAGATAACATCTTCATTTGTTTCTGGTTTAAAACATAATTTTCGATGCTGGTAAAATAACAACTTCTTTATTTTCTTCTTTCATCTAGTTAATAAATGATGAATTTGGTAAATTGTGATTACACCATATATTCAAATAATTGTGAATGGGATTAGACTTATTAATTAAACATGTACGTTTTACTCCATTTCTGTAACATTAGAATGAGGAAAATATTTTTATGATATTCCTAAACAGAGTGTGAATTTACCATTGGGTAGTATTGAGGAACACATTGAATGGCCTAATGTTAATATGTGCGAACCTGAAATTTCCCCTGGAAAATTCTACCACATTGTTATAAATGTGATTATCTCTTTTAATAGCATGTCTTACAGGGGCAGTCTGATGAGTCCACACATCCATCCCCATATTCCACCATCCCTTCAGGACAGAAGCAACCAATTGCACATTGACGGGTGCAGGTAAACGGAACATCCTCGTAGTTGTCACAGGTGAGAGGACAGGCAGTGGCACAGGTCTTATACACTTTGCCATTAGAACATGTCGGAGGGGTGGTTGCTGTTAAAAAATATATATATATATATATATATATATATATGTTGCATTAGTTGGATAATGACATATATTTTGCAACTTAAGTCAAGAATTTTATTCGATGAATAAAAAGCTGATTAAAAATAAATAGCATACTCTAGCAGGCCAGTACAATGTTATTTAACAATTAAGATTCACATATTCTAAATTGTGATTGTTAATACTACAACCATACACACTTTGAAGTTAATGAAACCATATACTATATTTAATGCAATCTTCATACATAATTTGGCATCACAGACACCAAGTCACTTCAAATTGATTGTAGTCTAACATATATTCCTTAAATACATTTCAGAAGTAAGAATATTAACATAAATTGAGTATTCTAATGAATGTGTTGTTCAAGTTATGAGGTATTTTGATTAATTGCAATAAATCTCACCAGGGCAGTCTGTTTCGGGCACACACCCATTTCCATATTCTACTGTCCCTTGTGGACAGAAGCAACCACTGACACACTGACGGGTGCAGGCAAATGGAGCATCCTGGTAGTTATCACAGGAGAGAGGACAGGCAGTGCCACAACTCTGATACACCTTTCCATTAGGACATGTTGGAGGAGTGGTGGCTGCATCAAACATTATACATTGCATCGCATTGCATTGGTTAAACATTAGCTCTAACAATGAAGAATGTAAGAAGAGATTCAGAATGGTATTCACAGAAATGAGAGATGCCAAAAAATAAACTATTTCTATATTCCATTTCCTTTAAAATATGTACATATATAAAAGCTAGACAGGAAAATATCAAAGTTAGCATTTTTAAGCCTGTTTGATATAAAATACTCATACCATAAGAATAACATAACAATGTAGACAATAACCATGGACAAAATATTGATCATGGCATGAAATAAATTGACAGGAAAAGAAACGGAACAGTGATATACAATTTATTCAGATATATTAATGCACATATTTTAAATGATATAATAAAGATGTACATTTTTATGGAAATGGGTGTGGTATAGCATCAATTATATTTGAATACCTTGTAAAGGTGAAATTTAGGAATTAATGAGCTGTAATATCTAGGTAACATATTTGTTTGTTTTATATTTAGAAAATTAGCAACTCTGGTAAAACTACTCCATTTGTTCTGCGTTCAAAACTATATACAACTCTGGCAAAACAACTTCATTGATTGATTTCATTGGTTTCTTTAGGTAAATGCAAAAATTATAGTAAACTGCTATTTACACATTTTATGATTAAAGAAATTAATTAATGGACACTGAATAATTACTTGATCTAAAAGGAAGTTTGCTTAGACATGAATAATAGTTATTCTTGTAGGGAGACTTAATTCCTTTTAAAATTGCATTATGTTAATTGTTCCTAAAAATAGCAGTGTGTATTAGCTAATGATGCATGAATGGTTGCCTTCCTTGGATAAATTGTGTTTATTTTTGGTTATTCTTTTATAAATTCACTGCTGATATGAACAGTACATGTAATTTGTCTAATTAAATGTGGAAGCTTCTTTTAGATTATTGAGAAATATCAGCTTTGTACTTGTGAAAAAACTATTTGATTTTAAGTCGTAATAGTAAGTTTGATCTCATTGCTTCAATATTAGACTGCTTGTGTTATCTTTATGTCATTCCTCAAATATTCTTTAAACTTACCACTGGGTAGTATTAAGGATCTCATTGAATGGCCTAACATTGACATGTATAGTGTGAGCTTGCATTCCCCCTTGGGAAATTTAACACAATTGTTAGAAAAGTAAACTATTTTAAAAAATATTTTTTTAAACATGTCTTACAGGGGCAGTCTGATGCGGCCACACATCCATCCTCATATTCCACCATCCCTTCAGGACAGAAGCAACCAATTGCACATGGCAGAGTGCAGGCTAATGGAGCATCCTCATAGTTGTCACAGGTGAGAGGACAGGAAGTGGCACAGGTCTCATATACTTTACCATTAGTACATGTTGGAGGTGTGGTCACTGTTAAAAAAAGTATATATAAATATATATTACATTTGTTTGTATGATTACATATTTAGAAACTAAAAAAAAATCTATATACAAAAAAAAAAAATTGAGCGAAATATCACAAGAGCCCCGTTGCAGCTTTGGTGTCAATTATTGAACCACCAGCTGTCAAACTAATAGGAATGTCTCTTCCTGATTTATGTTTAAATTTCCACCGACATTTTGCGCACAAAATATTCTTGCAAATTATATGCTCCATAATGAGCCTTTACAGGGAACTGTTGGAATACCATTACAGTTTTATTACCATCAGTGAAAGTCTTGCTAGATATAAAAGTTTAATCCTCCTAGTGTGGACACACAGGAGGATTTTATTTCCCTAAATCTGATTTTTCTCCTTGTGTTTCATTTCTTGGTTAAAATTCATGGAATCATTTCATTTAAAAAAAAGAGGGCCTATAGTGTCATGCTTGCATAGATTCCATTTTATTCTTGCCTCATTTTTTAAATGTTGAAATTCCAAGAATATGTGTTTAGCGCGACAAAGGAAGCCATATACAATTAGGATAGAGATAGTGGGATTCTGGGTTAAAAAAATTTTCAGACAGTTACACAGGCAGGGACATAGCACAAATAATACAATAATATCAAGTAGGCCCCAACTTTTGACTAATTTTTTTATTTTTATATCAATGTAAAAGTTGTTTAACCGCAACCATATTTACTAAAGTTGATATAATTATATTTCTTTTTATGAAATCATTATACATCATTTGGAAAAGAATTAGCAAACACTAATTTATTTAACATCAACAGTGGACTAATAGATTGGCCTTTAAAATGTTCTTAGTGTATGAGCGTCAACATATATGTTAGAATAAATGAGAGGAGTAATGGAATTTTTTTATACTTTTTAGTTTGTGGGCAACTGTGAAACAACAAGGACAGCACTGATATGACAGGTGAAATAAGTTAAAGCAAATTTTTTTAGAATGAACATTGGCCCGAGGGAAAATAACAAACACTATTTGTTGTCCAGTAAAAAAATTTTATTTTGTGTAATATTTACATTGCTACACAGCTATTTTACTATTTTTGCATTGTAATCTCACCAGGGCACTCTGCTACGGTCACACACCCATTTCCATATTCTACTGTCCCTTGTGGACAGAAGCAACTACTGACACACTGACGGGTGCAGGCAAAAGGAGTATCCTGGTAGTTATCACAGGAGAGAGGACAGGCAGTGCCACAATCGTTATGCTCCTTTCCATTAGGACATGGTGGAGTGGTGGCTGCATCAAAACATTATACATCGCATTGCATTGTATTAGTTAATATTAGCTCTAAAATAAGAAGAAAGTAAGAACACATTCCGAATGGTATTCATAGAATAGAGAGATTCCAAAAAATGAACGATTTCAATATTCCATTTCCTTTAAGAAAAGTACATATCTAAAAGATAGACAAGAAAATATCAAAGTTTGCATCTTTTTAAGCTTGTTTGATATAAAATACTCATACAATAAGAACAACATAACAAAGTAGACAATACAAAAAAATGATCATGGCATTAAATGAATTGGCAGAAAAAGAAACAGACCAGTGATACATGATTTATTCAGATATATTAATGCACATATTTTAAATGATATATTAAAGATGTGCATTCCTTTGGAATTGGATGCGGTATAATATCAATTATATTAAAAAAAACCTGTAAAGGTGAAATTTAGGAATTAATAAGCTGTAATATCTAGGTAACATATTAGTTGGTTTTGTATTAGAAAAGTAGCAACTCAGGTGGAAAGACTTCATTTGTTCTGTGTTTAAAGCTATATGCAACTCTGGCAAAACAACTCATTGATTTCATTGCTTTCTTTAGGTAAATGCAAAATTATAGCAAATTGTGATTTACACATTTTATAATTACAGAAATTTATTAGTGCACACTAAATTATTATTTGATTTAAAAGGAAGTTTGCTTTGACATGAATAATAGTTATTTTTGTATGGAGATTTAATTCCTTTTAAAATTGCATTATGTTGATTGTTCGTACTAACAACAGTGTGTGTTAGCTATTGATACATGAATAGTTGCATTCTTTGTATAAATTGTGTTTATATTTTGTTATTCTTTTATAAATTCACTGCTGATATGAACAGTACACGTAATTTATGTAATTACTTCTAGAAGCTCTTTTAGATAATGAAGAAAAATCAGCTTAGTACTTGTAAAAAATTATTTGATTTTAAGTTGTAATTGTAAATTTGATTTGATTGTTTCAATATTAGACTGCGTGTGTTATTTATATCAGAAATTTAATCACCAAAAATAGCCTAAAGCATCTTAAGTACAAAATAGCATAATAGGAAGTTTCATGTTCTGCATGGATATAAGATTTGTATGAAGCCTGTGTATGTTCTGCCAATACATATTTAGTTGCAGTATATCTATCATAAGAGAAGAAGAGCATGATGAGTGACAAATGATGAGATTTGAAACATGTAATACAAGAAGATCCATGTAGGAGATGTTTGTGTGATGTTAGTAGTCAAGAGGTTTTTGTCTAACTGTGAGATTGCGGAATAATAGTGATGTAAACACTATGCTTACAACTTGCTTAATGGAGAAATGTGGCTGCTCTTTGCAAAGAAAGGGTTCAAAATAGGTAAAAACCTTTGGAAAATAATATTCTTTATTTTCACTGAAGCACGTACACTGCAGTGGAAATGTGTACAGTGCTTATAGATGAGTGGTTACTAAAGCTATTGCACTTGTGCTGTGTTCTGACTCAGCACCACCTTGTATAAACATGCCAGATAAATATCCAGCCTAGTTTGTTAAAAAAATTTTTTTTAATGAAATTATTGTGCTGGATCAAAGGTAATAGAAGAAAAATTTTCCTAATGTAGAAACCATTAGTAAAGACAATTAAAAGTTAAATATTAAGCTCAGCTCCTCTTGGATATAAATGAAGACACATTAAACATACTAGAGAAGTCAGCAAGTGAGGACATCGGCTTTTCAAAAAGACTATTCTGTTAGCATCTCAAAGTGGCCACATGAACATTGTGACAGTATAAACTACAATGTTAGAGGAATAGCAAGCATCCTAAACTAGCAGCCATCCATTGTAGAAATCATGAAAGCAATTCTTTATCGTATAAGAGAAGTCCAGTGGTGTTCCTGTAACCATAACTATTATGAATAACATTTCAGAAATTCGAATGAAGCTGATATTTCAATTCTTTTAGTTATGATAATAACATTATACAAGCAAAGAATCTAGCAATAATTATTGCACTTGTATTGGGCTGGCTATGGATCCTATCAACTATTGTGATGGGATTGAAATGGCATGAAAGGTTGTCCATAGCTTAAGGACAGACAATTTAATGTACAATACTTCATAAAACAACATAATAAATGCTGGATGTGACAATTTGACATGTGGTGTCATCCACCAAACATGCAAGCTCGAATATCTGATAAACTGGGGGGAAATGTCTGCCTTCATATTAATAGCAAAAGAATACAAAATTTGAAAAAATGTTTATGGACCATAAAATATAGCCTTTCAAGCAGAGTTTTGATCTCAAGGTTGCAATACATATGCTTCTTTTGGCTGCATTATTTATTATCAGTCAGTTCTTATTTTTCTGCTGTAGTATAAAGTGTATAAATTGCTGATGTGTTTATCCTTCAAGTATTAAAGTGATTCATCACTTTAATTTTAGGGCTATTCCCTTAAATTGTGACAATGTCAATTAGATGCTGCATATAACATGCAATAATATAATGATAAAACACTTAACACTGTTTCTTTTATATTGTATATTGTTAGCTTAGATTAAGGCTAGGGCTAGGGCTAAGAATAGGGTTGTGGAAGTATTATATTACAACATGTGTAGACATCTATATAATGCATGTCCACCAAATCATAAATATTCTAAAAAAAGTAAAAGCTCCCCAAACTGCCACACAAACTTCTACTCCATTGGGAATGTTAACTGACAACCACATATATATATATATATATGTTACAGGAATTGTTCTCTTCTATATAGTCCCTAAAGCATTGATGTAGCCTTAAACATCAGCTAAGGCTGCAACATCATTGCCTAAATGAAGTATAGAGAAGGAAAAAGTTGTACTAATATTATATTCCATCTCTACTTTTGTCTGTTTTCATGATTCAGAAGAAGAAGAAGAAAAAAAGAAGCACCAAATAGCATAATAGGGGAGTTCCATGTTTTGGATGAATATAACATTTGTATGTCAGCCTGTATTGTTCTGTCGATATACACTTAGTTGATACTCTAAAGCATGTTACAGTATATCTATCATAAGAGAAGAAGAGCATGATGAGTGACAAATGATAAGATTCAGAATATGTGAGACAAGAAGATCCATGCAGGATATAATTGTGTGATGTTAGTGGTCAGGAGGCTTCTGCCTAACTGTGGGATTGTGGAATAATAGTGATGTAAACACTATGCTTACAACTTGCTTAATGGAGAAATGTGGCTGCTCTTTACAAAAAAGGGTTCTAAATAGGTCAAAAAATTTGCAAAATGAAAGTATTCTTTCATTGTACATGAAGCATGTACACTGAAATATCCAGCCTAGTTCTTCTTGTTTTTTTTTTGTTTTTTTACGAGAAATTATTGTGCTGGATCAAAAGTAATAGTAGGAAATGTTCCTTTTGAAGAAAACACTAGTAAAGACTAATGAAAGTTAGATATTAAAGCTCAGCTCCTCTTGAATGTAAATGGGGACACATTAAACAGACTAGAGAAGTTAGCAAGTGAGGACCCCATTGTTACCATCAAACTAAAAGGAAACTTCGGTGTAAGGAACAAAGCAGCTTGCTACACTCTGGCACAGAAGATTATAAATTGCTTGGAATATCCTCAGCCTTTTCTGAAGGTGTCTTTCATATTCAAGGCACACCCTTACATACTCCAGGTCCTCTATGACAGGGCTAAGGCTTAATAATTAACAACTTGTTTGCATACTGTAAACTCAATGAAGTTGCCTGACAGTTTTGTGCTATGCCAGATACACATAGGAAACATTTTGGTGGTTTTTAATACCATGTTGTCCATGCTTGATTCATCAAATTGTCATTCTTAAAGTTTCCTCATCAATACTATTATATTTTGTGCTTATGCAATCACACCCCATCCCCACTCTCTCTCTCCACTCTTTTCTTCAAAGTTAACTATTTCCCCCACTCATCTTGCCCGCTTAGGTATAAAAAGTTAGTACACACACCCCTACCTATCAATATTTTGATTCTTCATACACCCCTGAGTTAGCTTTATCTTGATTGCACCATCATATTATTTCTTTCATGTTAATTAATTAAAACTGCAAGCTACTTGGAATCACAAAACTAAATCTGAATATGTAGGTATTCTTATAAAGTGCTTTCTTACATGGACAGTCTGAAGAGTTCACACATTCATCCCCATTTTCCACCATTCCTGGTGGACAGAAGCATCCACTAACACACTGAAGGGTGCAAGCGGAGGGTCCATTTGAGTAGTTTTCACAGGTAGTGGGACAGGCAGTGCCACAAGTCTTATACACCTTTCCAGTGGGACATGTTGGAGAAGTGGCTGGATAAAAGAAGCATAAATGTAGTCATAAAACAATAGAATATAGCTAAGATAGTCGAACCCTACCAAATAATCACCAAAAAATTTTTTATATACAATTATTGTATATCAAATTCCCCATCTCTTATTGGAATGAATTCACCTATGTATTTTGACAGCACTGTGAATATCTAGATAGGGAATAAATCGCCATATTTAAAAAAAAAAAATTAGTTATAAAAATAATAACTTCATACAAGCAAGAAATCTAAAAATAATTATAGTACTTGTATTGGGCTGGCTATGGATCCTATCAACTATTATGATGGGATTGAAATGGCATGAAGGGTTGTCAATATCTTAAAAAAAGAAAATTTAAGGGACACCAAATATTTAAATACTTCATAAAACAATATAGTAGCTGCTGGTGAGATAAATTGATATGTGATGTCATCCACCAAAGAGGAAAGCTCGAATCTCTTACTAACTTAGGTCACCTGTACTTACAAATTAACTAAGTTTACTTATTGTTTTGTGGGGCTCCACCCAACTCATCCAATCCCTTGATGAAAACTGTCCCTCCCACACCACATATACACATGCACGCAAGCGTGAGTGCAAACACATGCATGACACACACACATGCATACACACATACACCTAAAATGGGGAAGGAAGGGGGGGGGGGGAATCAAGCCCTTCAACCACCCATTCTCTATTACCATCAACTTATGAAACAACCAAAATAGTATACCATGTTTAAGTAAAATTTAATAAAAACCATCCATAAATACACACCATGAGGTGGTTTTTCAGTTGGTCAAACCCCTCCCCACCCCTCCACTTATGGAACAACCAGTATAGTGTACCATGTTGTGAGAGAAATTTAATGAAAAAAATCAGTAAATATCCAACATGGGACAGTTTTTGTGTTTGGCCTTTGGCCTCCTGTAGTTACAAACTCAGTTTTGTTATTGTTCGGTGGGGCTCCTCCCATCCCCCTTAAAAATGCTCCCTCTCTCCCTGATACACCACACACACACACATGCATGCATTCATATGTATACTCACACTCACACACGTATGCACACATCATACTCATGGCATGCACACATGCATGCACACATCTACACTCATGCATGCACATGCTCTCACACACAAGCCTATGAACATACTGCTAATGCATGCACAATCATGCATGAACATGTAAACACATGCATTCAAACACAAACACTTGCATAAAACACAAAACTAATGCATGCACACTCGTACATGAACGTGCATACACACACATACAAACACACAATTAATGCATGCACACTTATGCATGAACGTGAGTGCACACCAACACACACATATATGCACATACACACTTAAAATGGGGGTGGGGGTAGGGATTGAGCCCTTCAACCATCCATTCCCCTCCCCCCCCTTTCCACTTATGAACAACCAATATAGTGTACCATGTTGTGAGTGAGATTTCATGAAAAATAAAAGAAATGTTCTCCCTGGGGCCGTTCTTCAGTTGGCCTTTGGCCTCCTGTAGTTACAAACACAGTTCCTTTATTGTTAATTGGGCTCCAATACGTCCTTCAGAAAAAGAACCAAAATTTAAAGTTAGCTATATTATTTGCCCCACTCATCTTGCCCGCTTAGGTATAAAATGTTCAGTACATCCTTTCCTATCAATATTTCGATGCTTTGTACAACCCTGAATTAGCTTTAGCTTGATTGCAGGATCATATTTTTTATTTTAGGTTAATGATTTAAAACTGCTAGCAACTTGGAATCACTAAACTAAATCTGAATATGTAGGTATTCTTATAAAGTGCTCTCATACATGGACAGTCTGAAGAGTTCACACATTCATCCCCATTTTCCACCATTCCTGGTGGACAGAAGCATCCATTGACACACTGAAGGGTGCAAGCGGAGGGTCCATTTGAGTAGTTTTCACAGGTAGTGGGACAGGCAGTGCCACAACTGTTATACACCTTTCCAGTGGGACATGTTGGAGAAGTGGCTGGATAAAAGAAGCATAAATATAATCATAAAACGATAGATTATAGCTAAGATTTTGAAACCTACCAGATAGACACCACAAAAATTTTTTTTGTATATTAATACTGTATATCAAATTTCCCATCTCTTTTTGAAATGAATTCACCTATGTATTTTGACAGAACTGTGAATATCTAGATAGGGAATAAATTGTGATATTTAAAATTTTTTTAGTTATAAAGATAATAACTTTATACAAGGAAGGAATCTAGATATAATTATTGTACTTATATTGGGCTGGCTATGGATCCTATAAACTTTTGTAATGGGATTGAAATGGCATGAAGGGTTGTCAATATCTTAGGGAGAGACAATTTATGGGACACAAAATTTTCAAATATTTCAATAAAATAATGTAATAAATGGTGGATGAGATAAAATGACATGTGATGTCATCCACCAAATGGGCAAGCTTGAAAATCTCATAAACTTTGGTCTCTTGTACTTGCAAACTAATAAAGTTTATTTATTGTTTTGTGGGGCTCCACCCATCCCCCTTAAAAAGACCCTCTCACTCCTCCCTGACACACCACACACAAATATGCATGCAAGAATACACACATACATACTTGCATTCACACGCATACTCACACTCATGCATGCATGCACACATGCATGCACACATGCATGCACACCCGCATGCACACCTGCATGCACACCCGCATGCACACCTGCATGCACACCCGCATGCACACATGCATGCATACACACATGCACACACGCATGCACACACGCATGCACACACACACGCATGCACACACACACGCATGCACACACACACGCATGCACACACACACGCATGCACACACACATACGCTCACACACATATACACCCAGCATGCAAGCACACTATGCATGCACACATACACACACACACACACACACACACATGCATGCACACACACTCTCTTGCATGCAAGTGCACACACATGCATACAAACACACAACTAATGCATGCACACTCATGCATGAATGTGTGTGCGCACACACACATTTGCATGCACACACACCTAAAATGGGTGCAAAATCAAGCCCTTCAACCAACCAAACCTTCCCCTCCTCCACTTATAAACAACCAATATAGTGTACCACGTTGTGAGTGACATTAAATGAAAATAATCAGGAAAAACCCTTCCTGGGGCCATTACCCAGTTGGCCTTTGGCCTCCAGTAGTTACAAACTCAGTTTCCTTATGGTTTTGTGTGCTGGATCAAAGGTAATAAAAGGAAAGTGTTCCTTATAAAGAAAACATTAGTACAGACAAGTATAAGTCAAATATTAAAGCTCAGTTCCTCTTGAATGTATATGGGGGCACATTAAATATACTAGAGGTGTTAGCAAGTGAGGATATTGACTGTTCAAAAAGACTCTTCTGTTAGTATCTCTAAGTGGGCACACGAGTATAGTGACAGCAGTAACTATATTAGAGGAATGGCAAGCATCCTAAACTAGCAGCCATCCATTGTAGGAATCATGAAAGCAATTCTCTAATGTATCAGAAGTTTACTGGTGTTCCTGTGACCACAATAAGTTCATAAATAACAGTTCATAAATTGGAATGAAGCTATAATTAACTGAAACACTTGTCATATTTTCCACCATTAAAATGGCTTTCTCAGATAATAAAGTGCCATCTAAGCAGTTTGGTCAAAAATTACTATTGTAGCTGAAGTCATTATGCTGTCAGAGAAGATTGAGGCAGCGACATATATATGCTAATACAGTAGTTACTACTAAATAATATGGGACTAGAATCTTCATAATCTTGCCGAAAAAAGGCAAATTATAACCTCATTAGGTGTGCTTTCTTGACCATAATGGAATAAAGCTGATCATGCATGATATAATGGAATATAAAGTTCATTTATTCAAAACATTAACAATAAGAACAGTATGCTATTTTGCACAATACCATCATTTAAACCACAAACAATTAGGACAACAGTATGCTATTTTGCACAATACCACATAAGATTCATAAAAAAAATCTATGACATCATAAGTGTGATCATGCATGATTTTGCGGAAAATGAACTCAACAAAGTTTATGCAAACGATTAGCAATTGCAAGTACACCACTTTGCTTAAGAACTAACATGATTCTACTCTGCATTCAATGATAGACCATAAAAGTAGATTTGAATTAATAGTATAAAATTTTACTAAACCATGTGTGCTCATTTCACAGCTGAGCAGATTCAATAAGATTTAATTAGATCCTTCTGCATATACAGGTTTGAGCTTCATTACTTTTGATTCTGCAAGATATTTGCTACTTTAAATTATTGTATTGGGTTCAGTGATGCGTCTTGAATGATAGTGGAAGAGTTGATTTTTTTATCCAACAAGAAAAAAAAATTTCAGAGGTAGCTTTTCTCATATCATTGTTTTGTATGATTAGTTTCTAATATGATTTAATGTAAACTACCAAAAATTTTAATATATAATCATTGGAGAAAAAAAGTTATTGAACCAATGCATATTGATGATTTTTGCTTATGACTTAACTAAATTAGGAATTAAATATACAAACATTAAACTTGCTTACCAAACATAGCTTGGACCTACACTACCCTAACTGGTAACATTTCCCCCCTCAATATTACTGGTGCTTTGGGAAACACTTAAAACTTCCTGAAATCTTAGAGTGAGAGAATAGATGGGGGTGGGGGGGGGGGGGGGATTCATATTGATGCAAGGAGAAGAGTATAGAATTTCAATGGAAATTCTGTCAGGTTCTCATCTCATCCAAAAATACAATGCATATTCACTTAGCTGATACTATAGCTTTGAAGATAGTCATGCAATAAATGGCTACATAAATGATGTTCGTTTGGCCCAACTAACTTCTTCTTTGCACTGATATTTTACCATTTATAAGTACAGGTTATGAATGTTTCCATATTGGCACAGGAGTAAGGATGAAGCAGACAAAATAATATCATTGGCAGTTAATATTTGAAATTGCTGATCCAGCACAATTATTACCTGGCCTTATGATCAGTACACTATTACATATTCATTGTTGCATTTTGACACAACGGGAAAATAATTTAATATGATTTAGACAAGAAAGCTTCAGGTTCAGCAACTACTGGATATCAATTTTAGCCTCAACATTAAAGCTAATTAGATGGCCTGCTTGACAGTATCATGTGTTTGATAATTTCATGTGCACATGGCATGACACTTTGACAAGCAGTTCTCATGCTGTTGATATCTTCATGTACACATGGCATGACACATTGACAAGCAGCTCTCATGCTGTTGATAGTTTCATGTGCACATGGCATGACACTCTGACAAGAAGTTGTCAACAACATTCCTATAGCCCCAGGTGTGGGCATGTGTGTACGTTAAGATATTTATTGTGAGACAGTTGTAGTGACTATTGTGTCAGTGTCTATAAGAGAATACTTTTGTGCGGTTGTAGTACACACACACACAATAAACTGAGGCTGCTCTTTGGATGTGTAATGACATATATGCTGTGTAGCAGGTGTACTTTTGGAAACTACTCACTATCTGACAATGCTCGGCAATTACATATGGGAAGTGGTCATATATTCATGTTCTAATGATAGTCTGTGGCTGTTCTCTTGTGCATGGTTTGTATGCATTGATGTTGGTGCCATGTGCAGGAATGATTAATTTGAAGGAGAGAGGGTGCTTTCTGTCCTTCATCTATTTATAAATTGAAACAAATTTTTTTCTGATGATTCAATAAGCTTCTATTTAACAGCTTGATAGATAAGAGCTTTAGGAAGAATTTCTGAGATTCTTGTAATTATTTAATAACTCACTGATTTCAATAAATGTGTTCAGATAAGTATTCTAGTAAAGTTAGTTAATTGGTCAGTTGCCAATCCTCACAGCTCTTCACTTTGTTTATTGTATATGGATTAAGAATCTCATCATCTGTGATCTGTATCTTTTCTTTGTCTTTCTCACTTAAGAAATTATTCCTTTTTATGCATGTGCTGAGGGATTACACAGCATAATAGTATTTGCATTTTTATGTGCTAATTTTCTATAATTTTGGTTGGTCATCAACTGCCAGGTGCATATAGTGCCAGAATAACTATTCTCCCTTTTTATATCGTTCAACTGTTGTGTATTTTTTCACAAAACATACTAATTGTAATATCATAGTTATCTGAAGAAGCTAGGACTAAAAGTAAAATTTCTTTTGGTTAACACACTAACTACTTTCTTATTTGTAAAAATATCTCTCTTCATTAAATGAAATTTTAAGGATTGCCATATTTTTCTCATCTTGAGAAATCTCATTAATATGACACACAGAAGTACACAAGAATATACTCAATAATAAATTAAGAAACATTTACTACAGAATAACTTAGTATAACACCTCTGTCCTCTAATTAGTTGTATTCTGTACATTTTGGTCTCAACAGAGTGATTCAAATGTATAACAGAAATATACCCAAATTCAGTACTGAATGTGAACACATAATAGTAGTCTGAATGACAGCCATGTTAGGAATACCTTGATATTTTGGAGTGAATAAATGTGTGATAAATGACTTTTGATTGGTCCAGATGCAAAGCAATTTAAAAAAGTTGTTTTGAAAAGGAAGTGAATTGCTTATATATAAATTTCTGTGCATTGGATCAAGCAGGTGAAAGAAAGAGAAAAGAAATACTGTAATAGTTTCCTTACTAATATGAATCCACTAATAAGTATTTCCCAGGTAAAGTGTGTATAAAAAGTGAATTTCTAAAACAGGGGGGTTGGGGGGGGGGGGGGGGGGGGGGGGATCCTGGTGCTGCAGGACCTGAAAAATTAGATTTTCACATACTTAAATTAACGAATGCACAAAGTTGTTCTACAGACCACAAATGTGATCACATAAAGACACAAAATTATTACTATACAAGTGAGTTCAAAAGGACACTTATTACTAATCGAAACAGTTTCATCCAAGATCTATTTAGCTAATCGATAGGTCACTTTGTTTATGCAAACTTTGTTCATTCACACAAGAAATAATTATTCAAGTGACTAAAAAACAACAACGAAACAATCATCAGTCACCACCAGTCAGAAAGATAAAGCGAGTGAATGAAAATCTTACTACAACAATTAAAAGGCACATCCATAGTTCTGGTTAGGTAAGTGAAAAGCTAACTTCGTTTATTTTATTCCAAAGTACACACTCAAACTCATTAATATGATTGTTCAGAAGTCTAAAACATTATAACCTTCATAAAAAATCATCAAGCCATAATGAGTTCTCAATTGAATGTTGGCAATGTTTCAGCATTATTCAATGCTTCAAAAACGTTCTGGCCTTAATAAAAATATCAACAGGTAAACCAGTTGCACGCCTAACTAAGAGCTGCTAATACTTGAAGAAAACCATAAGTTCTACAAATGGAATTTTGAGTAGCTTTAATTAGTTATGGCCTGGGCAACACCTGACATACCACTCCAGTCACAAAAATTCTTTAAAAAAATAAAAACAATATATGTACGAAAAAGATAAATCATTATAGTCATCAGTTCACGGTTTATTAGTGCATAAAGAGCAGCATTAATTATAATTAAACATTTTTAGATTAAATTATCTTATCAATCACCATGTTTCTCTAATATTTAATTCATACATGAACCCTTAAATATTTGTCATACTTTCGCCCCCCCTCCTCCCCTCCCCCTGATATGCTTGTATAATGTGGAATATTTCTATTTCCACAGGCTTGAAAGTTGCATTCATTCTTAAAGGGGTTGCATTGTACAAGGTGTAAATAACATCTTCCACATTTGACCATTAACATGACATGCATAGAAGAGGTCAAGAGGTAGCTAAAATGAATTGGAATCAACATTGAGATAAGACACAAACTAAACATCAACAGGCAAACAAAACCACACAGGAATGCCAAATTAATTTTTCATTCTCAAAAACATTTCTTTTAAGATTTAATAACACTAACACTAGCCATATAACGAAAATATAATAAGTTAATCCTCAATGAACAAGACAGCTATAGCTGAAACACTGGCTAAGATTTAATGGAAATTAGACAACTAGCTATAGTCTTACATTGAGTGATCACCAAGCAGGGCAGGACCAGTAGTGTCACTACCGTGAAGGTTGAATGCGGGGAAAACTTCATCTCCCTGCTGTACTTAGGCACTATGTACTTAATCCCAGCGCACCCAATGAAGCCAAAAAGTAGCTAAAAGCACGGTAGAGAACTATTTATGCTTTAGTTCACGTCAGCTCCACCTTCTCTATAGGTTGCTGCAGGCTAGGTGCATAATTAGCTCCTTACGAATGAGTTGGTGCGAAAACTACCACATCCTCAAAATTTCCATAATGATTTCATTAGCCTTGTCAGGACAATGCATTTACTGTGAGAAAAAAAAAAAAAGAAAAGGAGAAGAAAAGAATAGTACAGGAAGAGAATATCTTTCACATTATTATTAGGAGTGCATTGTCTGATTTCAAGAAGGTAGCCTTAAAAGGGAAGGCAGCCTAAAATGGAAGGTGAGTGTACCAGTTGGTAGGTACAAATGACAGCACTACTATATCCTGCATACTTTTAGCTAATTCAGAGCTACAAATGACCTCAACACTCGTCCTATACAGTACTATGCAGTAATTGAATTCATTTTCCTTTTGAAGACAGTAGTCCTTCCTGCAAAATGTGAAGTCATTAGTGCTCTACTCATTTTCAAAAGGTATCTTTAGAAGTGGTATTTGTAATTTAATGAGATGGGATGGATAACTCTGGCATTTCATAGAGATGTCATAATTTTGATCATTTTGGCAGTGGTGCTTGTTGCATAAAAATATAACTGAAGATAAATGTGAATCTCCATACTTGCAGGGTTATTGGTTTTTTTAGAAGGTCCAGCTTGTATTTCTATTCCTGGATTGGGATTTTCCCTACCCACCTTTAGTCCCTTTCTTTTCCCTTCATTATCTTTCCTCTCTCTAATATATAAAATTCAAGGTGGTTGTATCTATTCATGTACCTATGTACATGGTTATGTGGATCATGGTATGCCAAACTCTGGGACAACATCTGAAACTGAACACAGGTATGAAATTTGACCCAGGGAGTAACCTTTGGCTGTGCTAGACCCTGCTTGGATCATCGTCAGGACCAGGACCTGAAAGTCTAGATTTTTACATGGAGTGTGTGAACTTCCTTCATATATGTTGGAGTAAGCACGAATCAGTATTACAAACTAAGTTATGTAATCTGATCTCCCATGCAATTGCAGAAAAGTTAGTGAAACCTTACCATGCTACAAAGAATGTCTGAGGTTATACTGGGATGCCTGAGGGTACACTACTACAGGTTTGAGGTTAACTGGCCCTTTGAGCTTATCTATGCTGCAAACTAGTTTTTTCTTCTTTTTTTTTCCTTTTCTTTTGGTTGAAATTTTGTCCAAATTTGGATAGATAATTATTCAAGAACTATTTTTGAGAATAGTACATAGCTATTTGCATCCAAAGTTTGGTCAAACACAAAATCATATTTGAATACTAAGCAGTTAATTGTTAGCTGAATAAGGAAGGACAGTATTTTTAAAAGCCAAGGGCTGATTTGCCAGACAATTAATGATTCCATCCTACCATTGTCCATTACACACTATAAGATATAAAGATGAAAGAGTTGCACATTCATCTCTAGTCCACACCCTAATTCTCTGTCTATCAACTTTCCTCCTTGTCTGGCAAAAATGTCTCTTGATATTTTCCTCTATGAATCATCCATTGTAACCTGTCAATATCTTTGTTGTTCTTTTATAGCTACCACTTTTCTATCCTAGGCATTTGTTTGAAATAAGTATGTTTTCAAATTAGGAGGCTACTTCTGGATGCCGAAGGTAGATACAATTTAGCATAAGGATAGGTCTAGTTGCTAAATTATGCCCATTTTCATATAATTCTGCTAAATTTAATTTCAAATGAAATAATTATCATTTAGTTCAATTTGTGACCAGTTTTTGGGTCAAGATTATCATATCCATTTTGTTTCCAATGTTTTGGGTCCTGAAGGCCCCACATTCCTCCCCTGGGGTTCTAGCATTGCTCAAGTTACTCTCTGGGTCAAGTTGTGTATGCATGCCAAGTTTTAGATCTCTAGGCCCAAGGGTTAGGCAGTACACAGTCTCATAGGTAGGAATGTACATCCAACCATGAGTTTAGCTCAACACAGCGAGTTCATCAAAGACGAACTCACAAAAGCTCACTGGCTATTATTAAAAAAAGACCCTACATAAATTTTTTGTTATGTATGAAATAGTCAGAGATGAAGGACCAATTCTTAGATGCTCACTTGAATGAAAAAATTTAAAAGCATTATATGCATTAATACCTCAACATAAGTGTAAGTTTAGGATTATAATATGAGGGTAAACATTTGATATAAGTTTATCAACACTATGCTACTTTAATAAGTAAAAAAATTACATCAAAAAAAGAGGCTATTTGGAACTTCTAAATTTTATCACGTAAGGAACACTCATCCTTAATAAACTATAATGTAAATAATAATGATTAGAGTTGATTATTTCATAAATCATGAATTCATAATTGTTGCACCATTGATGATCACTTCATTGTGCATGTGAAAGGTATTATTATACAGTTATATGCAGCCTAGATAAAATAAGCTAATGTAAATTTTAAAAATGGCTTATATGGTTGTCTCAATTTTCATATGCATGTTTCCTTCCATTTATCAATATCTTGATACATCATAAGATGTCAAACACAAAAATTTTTAAGGATAAAATTCTGTGAACAAATGTTACGTGGGTATGCAACATTCTTTCACAGATCAAAAGGACTCTCCTTAACTATGTATCAATTAAAGGTTTCATTTTTGACCAGTTACTATTACTTATTGTATATAAGATACTTACTCCAGTACATTCTGAACTAGTTAACTTCTATGAACTAATCCCAGCTTATATTCCATGTCTTGCAAGTGCAAGAGTCAATTAAGGTTATATAAATAAGTTTAAGCAGAAAATTTTCCCTTTAAATCTCTTCGATAATATCATGTTTATGTTAAGAATCTGGAAGTAACTATATACCCAATGAAATTGTCTATTAGATTAAATTATTACTACCAATTGCATACAAGGTACTTGACTTCCTTCTGAAGTAATTCACTTCTATCAAACTACCCCCAGCTTATATTCAATGCCTATCAGGTGAAAAAATTTATTTAACATTGTATATGCAAAGAATCTGAAAGTAACTATGTAATGTGATAAAATATCTTAATTCATAACTTATTATTACTCTAGACTCTAGAGTATGCAACCAAAGAGTGCTCCATCAAACTGATTCATTTGCTGTGGTCTCCAAATTCAGTTTTCCGGATCATCAACTGATTTTTTTTTATAATTAAAGATGCTGGTATCCACAATTACCATGAAGAGAACACCCAATAGTCAGAGTTCTGCCTTTATACTCCACATCCCACAGGAATACCTTATTCCAGCACATTAACTGACACCTTCAAATAAGCTACAGTTGGATAATAATTTACAGTTATGCTTATAATGCAGCTTCTCCATGTTATTCTATCGAGCAATTCAACACCTAGACTGAACAACACTGACAAGACCAGAAATGAATTAATCATGGGGGAGACCTTTGCACTGGTGTTCCTGAGGATGTTTCCTAAGAATAAGAACAACAAGATCAACAAGAAAAAACATTTAGACTTCTCCAAACCAAGTTTGTGGGTAAATATCAGAAGTTGAAAGAGAAATAGAGATTATTTCTAATGTTTCTGAATTTAGAATCTTCAGGAATACTTAGAAATTGGAACTCACCAAATATACTTAACTGCAACAAATTTCAAAATGTTTACATTAACTGCATCAGAATAATATATGCTATTGATTCAATATGCTAATCCATTTGGTTCTGTGTGAGTTCTTTTGGTGGCTACATATATTTTCTACATTAGATACCAGTCACTTTGGTGAATATTGATGACCTTAACAATCTGTTTTCTTTCTTTCAAGTTAATGACTATGCTATGAATTTGTGAAAGTACACAGGTTTCCTAAAAATTTGCTAAGCAATTTGCTTGTGGGAACACTCATGCTTTTTAAAAAAAAAAAAAATAAAAAAAAATATATATATATATGTATATATATATATATATATATATATATATAAGGGGTGTCTGTCTGTCTGTCTGTCTGTCTGTCTGTCTGTCTGTCTGTCTGTCTGTCTGTCTGTCTGTCTGTCTGTCTGTCTGTCTGTCTGTCTGTCTGTCTGTCTGTCTGTCTGTCTGTCTGTCTGTACCATCATTCCGGCCAAACCTGTGGATGGATTTTTCTGAAATTTGGCATGATGATAGGCGTTGACCCAACTTAAAACATGGGCAAAAAATTTCGGAAAATGGTTACCATGGTAATGAGAAAAAGCCAAAAATGGTATTTTTGCCAGAAAAACCCTTGGAGCTACAGATCTAAAACTTGGTATGCATATACAACTTCACTCTGGGAGTAACATGGGTTGGGTCCCACTTGGCCACACCTTTTCCTTTCCCAATGTAAGGCCAAAAAATCAGCAACAAAAAAACCCTAGGGAGTTAGACCCATGAACCCATATATATTTGGAATCGATATAATCTGTGGAATGTTTTAAGTACATGTATAAGACCACATCCTTTACTGGTTTATATCAGGTTAAAAAGAAGCCAAAAATGGTACTTTGACCAGACAAACCCTTGGAAGAACAAGATTTGATATATGATATGTGTACACAACTTGACAGTTCAAGTGACATGGGTGGAATCCCTCCTTCCATTGGTGTGTAAAGCGAAAAAGTGCCAAAAAAAAGAGAGAAGGTATTCTGAATAACATGGACCGAAGGATTTTGATCTACGAACACACTTTAATATATATTTTGGTTAGTGTGTGTAGGCATCACGGCTAAACACTGGGACTTAAAAGGCTGAAATTCGGCATGTACTCTCCAAGAACTCTGGGTGAGCATTATTAAAAAGATTTGGGCATGGTAATGGTTGTAGTTTTGTCATAGCCACATCCATAGACTGTTTATGGACTAATCAGGCTGAGATTGGGCTTATGGAGTCCCAGTATCCTGGTGAGCATTATTAACTACGATTAGGTGTGGGAATGTGTGTGGTTTGGTATTAGCCACACCCACAAGAAGTAGTTATGGCTGCTAAAAGCAAATTAAAGGGCCAACCATGCTGAACTGAGTGGCTTCTATAATGTTTTATGTTGAATTGGCCGGTTGACCGGGTATATGCTGCTAGTATATATATACATATATGTGTATATATATATTTATATATATATATATGTATATATATATATGTGTGTGTGATCCCTTTTGTGACATTCAAATATAATATCTATTATCAAGAAAAAGCAACAAACCAAGATCCCTTTTATGGTATCCTGGTATGCTTTAAAAAAGGGGAAAAAAAATTTTATAATAAAAGGGTGGGTGCAAAATTGACCATTTCATTTTCAAATTCTTGTGCTTGGTTTTATGTGTTGGACTTCCACACCACACCAGAGTATTGGTGTTGTATAGTATAGGAAACCACAAAATCTTTTCACAGCTTGTCACAGGCCACAGGATATGTCTGTATTGCAGTAAAGGGATTTCTTCACATTACTACTTGTGGGGTGCTGATGTGCAGAACAATGGAGGCTGTTACACAAGAAATGCCTGAAATATAGAGCTCTTTATTTCTGTGCTGGAGGGTTTGCCCAGCATTGCCTGTGCTAAAGACAACATGAAGCATGAATGAAGTCACTCACACACCATTTATACACCTTGTGACATATCCAAATAACAGCAGCTCATAAGGTAGACATGCAACCAGATTTCAGGCTGATTTTTTTAGAAAGGCCAGGATTTATTGAAAGCATTGTGTGATGCTGAAACTTTGATTTCAAACCTTGCTATTGATTTAGAAATTTCTCTGTTAAATTAATTTTTTATCTCTTTAGAAGGTCACTATGTGTTGGCGGCATGGTATAATGCCCAATAATCAGATCCATAAGGTGTGTTTTGGAATAAAATGAACTAAATTAGCTGTTCACTAATTCACTACCAGACAAAAATTATGGATGTTCCTCTACTAGGACTTAATTATAGCATAGATTTTCACTCACTGGCCTTCTCCTACTAACAGACTGGTAGTGGTGACTGATGGTTTTGGCTCAGATTTTGGAACTCACCTGGGTTACTATATTTTGTATGAATGGACTGCATAACAATAATAATAAAAAAAAGTGACCTGTTCACCAAACAATAGTCAGATTACATATGTGATTTGTATTTAACTTAATCGTTACTCATGCAGGAAGGAAGTTTACTGAAGCATGTAAATTTTTTTTATAGGCCAGCCACTCCAGGAGTCCTCCCCCTGGAGCACTAACATTGACCAGATTAGACCTTGGGTAAAGGATTATGTGCATGCAAGTTTCCAGGTCCAGCAGTTTGGCAGGCCATTAGCTACATATCTATGTACATTTGTAGTACATACATAGGTATATTTGACTGTGATTCTATATTATTCTGTTGAACTCTTTCTTTCTCTCACTCTTTCTCTCTCTCACTCTTTCTCTCTCTCACTCTTTCTCTCTCTCACTCTTTCTCTGCATTCTTGTGTGCCTGTGTGTGTTAGCGTGTGTGTGTTTGTGTGTGCGTGCCTTCGTGTTCATATCCAAGTTAACATTCAAGAATGAGTGGACCAAATGAGCTCAAATTTCAAGGGAGGGGAATCTAGTGTATCACATATACAAATCATTTCAAGTGGCTGAACTCCACCTGGCCCCCCTTCCAGTGGCTCCACTGGTAAAAAAAAGCTAAATATTGAGATTTTTTTCCTAATACATTATTTCCCTCCTCCCCACCAAACCCTCCCCTGTTCCTTGTTCCTTAGTTACCCAGCAGCAACAGCTATTTCTTATCTGGACTAGCATATACTTTTTATATGGTTTGTTTATTTTCTATTTATTCTCTATTTGTTAAAAAATTGGGCAAATAGAACAAATTAACTAAAAGCATAGTATTTGTTGCATGTGTTTACAATGAAATTTTATATAATCATGTACCCGATTGAAATTAAATACCTACCATATTTTATTCGTTTGCTTATTTGTATAATGGTCTCTCTGAACAAAGACTTTAAATTAAAAAAAGTGATAAATATATCTTGTCTGTCTGTCGGTCTGTCGGTCGGTCAGTCTGTCGGTCAGTCTGTTGGTCAGTCTGTTGGTCAGTCTGTCGGTCAGTCTGTCAGTCAGTGTGTCGGTCAGTCTGTCTGTCTGTCTGTCTGTACCATCGTTCTGGCCAAAATCATTCCCATTTCCCCCCCCCCCCCCATTTTTTCCATACAGTAAAAATGACTTAATTGTAAACACAGGTTTATATACAGTAAAAGTACTTATTGGAACCACTTAGTTATAACAACAAACTTTGATGTCTTTGAACAGTAATGGAAATGTCCAGCAATATTGTACATTTAGATCCAAAATAATTAATTAAATTTTAAATCATTAACTAATTAATTTCCTGTGAATGATCAAAAAGAATCATGAAAATATTATATCAAAGAATTTTCGAACTTAGTGTAACTGGTAGGTAAAGCATCAAAAAACTGATACCAACAACGTTGTTTTTCATGAAGTGCTATACTATTGAATAGGTGTTTGTTGATGACAAACAAATTATCAGTTAAAATTTAACATAATTTTTACCCACGATCTCACATAGTGTGTCGAGGAGTCTAAATGTTACTTTGTTGTTCTTTTTCCTTTAGGAAACTTCGTCAGGAACATAATTACATCATATTACAAATATACTATGCCATCTATTGTTTTCAGTATTCTCAGTTGAGTTTAGTGACCATTGAGGTATGAGTTAGCACAGTCCACCTGCTTGATCATGGGGCAGCTAATTCCAGCTCTCCCTGGGATGAAATATCTTATGGAAGGGATTGTCTGACTGAGTACCATTCTAGACATAGGTGTGCTGAAAATGTTCTGCCTTCCAATTTCTGAGTGTAGATAAGAACAACAGAGTAAAAAAATACTTAGTTGTAACCACAGGTTTACATACAGTAAAAGTACTTAGTTGGAACAACTTAGTTGTAAAAACAAACTTTGATATCTTCAAACAGTAAACAATAAGTAAGGCCAATGTTGAAGCTCTGATCCATGGACAGACAGACATACAGACATACAGATATCTCCTTTTATATATATATATATATAGGAGATGTAGGAATTATTGACACTAATCTCATTAATATAATGAACATGATACACTTAATAAATGATTCTGTGAAAGTAACATTCATTTTTGACAGTAAAAAACCGTTTAGTGGTTGTGGCCAATTAAAAATCCATGAACCCATAGCCACACCCACAAGATAATAACATTCTTCTGGTCATGTGGAGATCAATGCCAAATTGTATTGAACTTTCACATTTGTTAAAGTGGTCCATATCACACAGCCACCGCTATTAACAAAACTACACCCATATACACCCAATTTTGAAAGAAACTTTCATGAGGTCTTGCAGTTAAGGTGGTAATAAATTCCTGAAAGTTTTGTGAAGATCCCTCCAGTAATTTGGAAGGAGTTAGAGTCTGCACAGTCTGGAAGGCAGACAGGCAGGCAGGCACCGAAGGCAGACAGACAGACAGACAGACAGACAGACAGACAGACAGACAGACAGACAGAAAGACAGACAGACAGACAGACAGACAGAAAGACAGACAGACAGACAGATAGACAGACAGACAGACAGACAGACAGACAGACAGACAGACAGACAGACAGACAGACAGACAGACAGACAGACAGACAGACTATTATTCCCTCTTTATATTAGGATGAAATTGTACTATAATTCTGGTATCTGGGGTGGTTATTAGGAAGTTTGGTGAAGATTTGAGTAAAACCCATTTAGTGGGGCTATTGTTCCCAAAATGTACTGGTTGGGGTCGAAACCTAGGCCTAGTGTCAACCACTCCACTTTCTACAAACCACAATTGTGTAAACACACCAAAGGTCAGCAATATTGCTCCCAAACCACCTCCTGCTCTTTTTCTTTTAATTTTCTTTTTCTTGTATGTGACAGATAACAAACCAGCCAAAAATTTTTTTTGTTGAAATTATGAAAGGTATTTGTGTTGCATCTATCCATAGGATGGGTACTTATCTAGTGTAATTATTTTACTGTTTTTTGATTGAAAGTGGCAAGATTTTTTTTTTTAAAGTCCTGACTTTCATTCCTATTCTCAAGGATATGTGCAAATTTTTTTTATTAGATTATTTATTTTTTATGCTGTTCTTTATCACTCCCATTGGGAAATGACATCTCTGTGGTTATTCCAACTGGAAGTGCCAGTAAGATCTGGAACAGAATATAAAATAGAAGAAAATTCTACTGTAGGCAAATTTGATAACTGCATGGTTTCAAATGACTTTCTGCATAATTTAGTCCATGCTTGGTCTTGTAGAACCCTATCGAACTCTGGCCACTCTCATGTGAGTTACTAACTTCAAGAATAATAGTAGCTCTAGGAATGATTTCTAGAGGAAAACACTTTTTGATTTTATCCAATAGACTTCTGCTAGGCAACTGCCACGCCACATACAAATTATCTTTCAATCATGAGCATGCTCTTTAGTTGTGGTTGTAGTCAGCTAAGTCTCATCATGGCAACTTTTAATTAGCATAAAATTTTAAAGTAAAATAAGTAGGTCCTCTCCTCTATTCTTGATCCCCCATCCCTAACAAATAATCCTGTATGAAACTCTGGTATGTGGTTTCCATGTGATTGGGAGTGTTATTAACTTCCTATGGGTGAGGTTTGGCCGTAGTCACACCTACACAAGTTGCTTTCACTGCAGGTAAGTATTAATTCACTACTGTCTGTGTGGTTGGCCACACCCATAAAATATTGATCAATACAACCAAATTTATTGAGCAGAGCAATCAAGTGAACAAAATTTAATAAAAACACCAAAAAAAACAAACACACAGCCACACCCACAAGAGGCAGTAACATCTTTTGGTCACATGGAGACTACGTGCTCTTGCTCTGCTAGACTAATCAGATCAAATTTTTCATATGATATTCATGTCATCATGATTACTATTATCCTCCCATGGGTGAGGTTGTTGGTATACTTTGGGCAACAATAACGAATGCCACCCACCTGCTACCAGCAAATCTTACTTTCGTTTTTTGTTGTACCAATTCCATGCAATGAATCTGCAACATGTGCATTGTTGGATTAAAAAAAAACAACTTTATAATTTATAATCATCATTTGTGGCCTAAAAAATGAATTCATCAGTACGGGAGTAGCTGTCATGTAACATTAATAGGGTAATAACTGCTATAATTCACAGAGTCACAAGGAGTTAGTCGTTTTTCTTCTGCAGTTGGTCAATGTCGGCCCACATCTTGCCAGATATTTCTTTTCCAACTTTGTGCATTGTGGCAGCCAATGAAGACAGCAAGACCTCTTCATTAGCTGGGGTGACACTAGGAAGGAAATGAATAAGTAATAAATGTGAAATCTAGAGAGAGAGAGAGCGGTAAATAATCAGAAATAAGTAGTATAATATATCACGTGTATCTTCTATTTTATATTTGGTTTGTAAGTGTGTATGTGCATGTGTGCATGCATGCATGCATGTGTGTGTTTCTCTGTGTGTACATACAACGCTGTGCAACTTGTGGTGTATTCTGGGTAATGCTAATGTACATGGGATATGCCACTGTCATTGCAGTGTATGCATCAACAGAACTCAAGACGACTACCACTGAGGCAGCAACTGATGCTGAAGTTTTCTACACAGTGCTTCAATCCACTGTCTCCAACGCCCAAAGAATGACAAAGTCATCATTGTCTCAGACTTCAACACCCATGTTGGAGCAGACACTGATCAGTGGGGTAGTGTAATAGGCTGCTTCGGGCCCAGAGAACAGAATACCAACAGCATCAGACTAATTGACTTCTGTACCACCTATGGCTTGCTCATTTCGAACACATGGTTCCAGCACAAGCACATCCATCAGCTCACCTGTTTCCCAAACGGTAACTGAGCCAGGCCGGGTCACATGTATGACTATGTTATCATTAGTAGATGCCTAAGAACAAGCCTACTTGACACATGAGTTTTCCGTGGCATACAGCTAGACACTAACCATGAGCTGGTGGTTTCCACTTTTAGCTTCAAGATCAAATGCAAAAGGCACCGGAACGGCAACCTAGGAAGGAGGCAACCATCTTGAACAGCACACAGCGTCACTCTTTCATAACAACCATGAAGGAGGCTCCTGCCATGAAGCAAGACAAGAACCATGAAGATGATACTGTAGAAGCAACATGGCATCCCTCAAAGATGTCCTCGTTGAAGTGGAGCATGGACTCCCTGACTTCCCTTTGGTCCTGGTATAGGATTGGGTCTCAAAAGAACTTACCAACCTATTGAGGAAGAAGAGTGAGGCATGGGTGCGCTTGCGCAATCAAAAGAGAACAATCCCAATCTTCCTGAGCTACAGCGGCAGTATAGCATCATGCAGCAGAACCAACAGAGCAGCTGAGAAGGCGAGGAACCACTGGTGGAGCACTAAGGCAGCAGAAGTGGAGGAACGCACGAGAGTGACAGAGCAGAATGTATGTGGATGATCTCTGATTCGACTGCGCCTCCTGCTTAACTGTGTCTCCAAACCAGCGCCTCCTTCACTCCTTGCAAAGAACGATGTTGACCGACTTACCAGCATGTCCCTCAAACTTGACAGAATGGAGGAATACTTCTCCGATGTGCTCAACTATGAAAACCCATGGACAATGATATTTTCTACAAATACACCGTGCACCATCATCCCAGAAGCAGAAGCACTCTCTGAGCCATTGACGGTTGCAGAGATCATCAGAGCGCTGCGTCTTCTTCGGAAAGGCAAGGTTCCTGGAGAAGATGGTAATTTGATGGAGATGCTCCAACTCGGGGTATCCACAGTTGTGGAGGCAATGAAGAAGCTGGCTGACCATATATGGAAGCAGGAGTCAGTCCCGGCTGCCTGGCGGAACATTTCATTGTGCCTATCTTTAAGAACAGGGGCTCTCAGGGTCAGTGTGATAACTATCGTGGGATCTCCTTGCTGAGTATTGCCTGTAAAGTCATTGGCAAAGCTATCCTAACCTGCATTGAGCAAGTAGTAGGATGCCAGCTCAGCGAAAGCCAGTGTGAGTTCCGTCGGGGACGTGGCTGTGCAGACAAGTTATAGCCCTAAGAACTGTGATGGAGAAGTCAAGGGAGTTTCAACGCCCCTTGTACATGGCCTTTATCGATCTCAGGAAGACCTATGACTTGTTAAATCAAAATGCTTTGTGATACATCCTCCAGCAAGGATACAGCATCCCAGAGAAGCTCATCAAAATCATTCAAGCACTTCACAGTGATACACGTGCGTCTGTGAGAGCCTATGATAAAAACTCTCCAGAGTTCGCTGTCCACACTGGGGTTCGCCAGGGGTGTGTTATGGTGCCTGTGCTTTTCAACATCTTCTTTGATGTCATCACAAAGTTATCATTGCAGAACCACCAGCAGAAGGGCCTTCCTATACTATACTACCTTGTTGAACAAAAGCTAGTTGGTGGACGAAAGAAGTTTACCAATGAGCTCCTTTTCAACAACATGGCATATGCTGATTACATGGTGTTTCTTGCTGATCCAAAAGTGATCTGGAAGAAATGTTAAAATCATTTGACTTCACCTGCTATTCAATTGGCCTGACTGTCAGCACAGCAAAGGCCAAGGTGTTAGCCTTCCTTCAATCAGGGCAGATAGAGCTCGCTATCCCGCTTACACTTCATCCTGTAGAAGTTGATGTCCTAGTCGTGGATACCTTTGCATATATGGGTTGTCTCGTGGACACGAACTGCAGCGTTGATGCAAAAGTGAACTCCCATATTGAAAAGGCATCGAGGGCTTTCAGTTCGCTCAGCAGGGTCCTATAGTGTTAAAAAAGGATACACACCTCAACTAAGTTATGTCTGCTGAAAGAGAACATCCTCCTAATGTGATGTATGGATTGGAATGTGCAGTGCTTCTCTCCCACCACATCCGACGCCTCCAAGCGTTCAGCAACAGATGTGTCCACATCGTCTAGCAGATATCACTATGGAAGGAGAGGAGGAATACGTCCATCAGGGCAGCAGCAGGAATGCATTGACACCACCCTAATGTGACGTTGACTATGCCACCTTGCATGAATGGATGATCACCGCATGTCTAAACAACTGCTCCTATGCACTCCTGCTCATGGTTCAAGACCGCTTGGGGGACCATGTCTGAGATGGAATGACATCATTCGAGCCAACCATTGTCGCCTTAATATCGAGGAAAACTGGCATCAGAAAACACGAGACCACGTTACATGGCAGCAGGAAGTGTAGGATTCTGCACAGACCATCAACAGTGAATGTGAGACCCAAGAGAAGGAGGCCAAGGATGAGAACAAGTGGAGGAGGGAAGAGAAATCAGCTGAAGAAGCAAACACACTTGTGTGTCCTGAGGAAGGCTGCACCTCTTTAGCTAGAAATGCATCCAGCTTTGCAAACTACTGTCATCAGTGGCACTCTCTCCTGTGCAGTGTAGTATGTCTACATTGTCAGTAATCTTTCATTCCCCAGGGCATCAAGAACCACACTAGGCGGTGCTCCAAGAAGTAAAATATAATAAATATGGATCTGGCCTACATCGCAGCAGCAGCTGAGCAACGCAGTATAGGAAGGTGTGTGTGTGTGTGTGTGTGTGTGTGTGTGTGTGTGTGTGTGTGTGTGTGTGTGTGTGTGTGTGTGTGTGTGTGTGTGTGTGTGTGTGTGTGTGTGTGTGTGTGTGTGTGTGTGTGTGTGTGTGTGTGTGTGTGCATGTGTGTGTGTGTGCATGTGTGTGTGTGTGCATGTGTGTGTGTGTATGAGACACACTGTATCACACATGCACATACACACTCACTCACACACACATATCTCATACATATAGACACACACTCACACTCAAACACACTCTTTTCCTTTCCTTTTCTCTCACTCACACACGCAGCAGATTCTAAAGCTAATTCTTTAGCTCTTGTCACATGGTCAAATATGCCTGACATAGTCAGGGTTCCTGTGCACTAAGCAGATATTATGCGCAAGTGCAAAAAAATTCCTGGAGCCATGCTAGGAGCTTGCAGGAGTAATGACCAAGACTCTCAGCTTATAGATGTGGACACCAGAAATCCCACCTGAACCCTTAGCTGATCGAGAAGTCACTGCCAGTCAATTAGCACCCTAGAAAACTCCAGGTCCCCATCACAGCTGGGTGGATTGATGTGGGAAGATAATATTGAAAGACAGGAAATTTTTAGTGAGTATTGTGTTAGGGTATGAACTCACAACCCTTGTGTTGTTACTCCTAGAATGTAATTACTAAGCTACATACATCACTAACAGACACACACACACACACACACAGAATCAGACACAGACACACAGACACACAAAGACACACAGACTCACAAACATACTATACCCACATTGCTGACATACAATATCTCCCATGTACACATGCCCAAACTTACACACTGTCTCTTAAATACAGACACACACTCACATGAACACACACTCAAGCACACACACAGGGACAGACAGATAGACGGACCCACATTCACACGCACCAATAATATAGCAATAATTATTGGGGATATAATGCTTATTAGGGAAATACTGGCTCTGTGATAAGCTTTACATTCTTCACAACCATATATATGAATTCTTAACAGCAATGGATGGAATGTGAGGATAAAGATAAATGTAATACCATGACAAACACACATAAAGATTAAGGAACACACAAATAGAGTGTAGATAAAGGGGAAAAAATCTCAAAAAAGTAGAAAATTATCTTCACCCACTGAAGCAGAAACATCATGAATGGGTACATTGCTGGTGAATAAGTGAAACGTTAAGATGAACTTGCAATTGGGGAATCCATAGATTCAGAGGAACTTTAACTGGAAGTTTCTATACCTCTATACACTCTGAGGTTGTTACTATGGAGTCTATGAACTAGGGAACTAAATTTAGAGACAAAACTCTCTAAAACTTCAAGGTATTCTATGGGAATTAATGAAATGATCCCAGGCAGTGCCACGTACCTCTGCCCAGTACAATCACATGCAAATAAGAAAGAAAGAGTCCCAAGAGATTACCACTACATAATGCACATACCTGATAAAATTCTTTGTTGTCTCTATGAGAGGCTTTGTACGGGAAATGAACTGCTTCAGGGCACGATCCTGTAAATACAAATACTCAGTGGGTATCGTCTTCTTAGAATGATCTTCTTCATTCTCCCCCACACATGAGAGAACCTCATAGTTGCTTCCCACATCATCATCATCAGAAATATCCTCATACTCCTTGTTTATCTGGTCACTACCACCTTTCGTATTTGTGGGAGAAGTGGACACTGTAAAATTGGATGACAATACCTCCACTGCTGTTGTTGCAGCTCCAGAGTAGTCCTTTTCATTCTCCCCCACACATGAGGGAACCTCATATTTGCATTCCACATCATCATCAGTAGTATCCTCATACTCCATTTTGATCTGGTCACTACCACCTTTGGTATTTGTGGGAGAATTGGACACCTTAAGATCTGATGAGGAATGATAATAGCTCCACTAACTTACCTTGCTTGTCTTTGACAGAGGAGAGAAAAGCTGCCATTTCTTTCTGGCCGATAAAAAACTTTTTTTTTTCGAAAATTTGATCTTGAACATGGAAAAAATTTTTTTCGGAAAATTAGAATGAATCTAAAATTTTTATGTATTTAAATAGAGTATGGGTGCTGTACAAGAAGGGCATGCCAGTTAACTAATTGAAGGAACTCATCCAAAAATTTTTGTCAGGGTGAGGGGTGGGGTTTCACACTTATGTGCACACTTAATCAACTTAGAACACCCACCTAGCTTTTCTCTACCAAACATTCTTACCTGATTTAAGTGCTTGAGAAAATAGCTAGAACTTGCTTACTATTCATGAACCCCTGTAAGAGTAACCACCCGGTTGGCTAGGGCCCCAGTGGTTTTTCTAGAGTCTAATTCTCCCCCTTCCCTCCCACCCTTTCCTATAAACATAAAATTTAATAGTCATGTTTTAAAAATTTTTTTTAAAAGGAGCTATTGTTAGCACATCAGGCTGATAAATATTGACCAATAGTGTTGGGTCTGAATAAACGTGAAAGTTCATTACAGCTGTTGACTTGGAAAAAACAGCTACTGTTGGTGACTAGGAGAGTGCACTTTCTTGAAAATGTGGTTCTGCTGGGAAGTAAAAAACAAGCCTCCAGAGGTGGGTCTACTGGTGAAAGTTCTTCAGTGGGAGACTTTCTACATGGTCATCTAGGAGTTCCAGGCAGCTAGACAAGCTTGGCAGAATATCCACCATTCTCCTTGTAGACTGGAAGAATGTGCCACCAGTCATGAATTCTACACTGTACCAGTGGTACCGAAATCAAGCTACTACACACACCTAATATGGTGCTTCAAGGGTACAATCACCTCCTAGCAAGTCTTATGGCAAGAAGAAGGTGGCCAGAAAGTATTCCTGCATTAGTTGCACAGACTGGATGAAGGACAGTTCATTGGAAGCATTGGCAGTGTCAGAAGCCTGGACAGCTTCCCCAACATGGGGAGGAATTTCCTGGATTCTAGAGTGCCCTGCCTTTGCCTATGCCTAGAATATGGTCCCCAAAACATTGCTGAGGTCAGGGCCAATGGAAGGTGGCTCCCATCATGGCCAAAGGTGAACCAAAAAGAAAGGCCAACATGGAAGGCTCCCATATGATATGTGGTATTCCCAATATGATTACCGTAAGCCAAAACACCATTGTCCTGCTCACTTCAAACCTCTGGATTGCTGTCTGGCTCCCCAAAGATGCATTAGACATTGCAGGTCATCAAACTTGAAGGTTTAATGGAAAATAAAGTCATTTTCAACCCAGGTCAAAACAAGTTTTCCCTTAAGCCCTGTCCGCACCACAAATGAGTGTCCAGCAAAACCCAGTTCCAAGTGTTTCCTTTCATTCACACAAGAACCCACTCCACATCACATTTGTGGACTGAATAATTGGCTGGGCACATTAATTGGCTTTCCTCTACCAATAATAGAACTGGGTATTTTATTTTCTGATGTGCTATCTTGTTCCATCTTTTTCCCTCTGCAATGTCATTGAACAAAGGGTGGATAGAGAGAGAGGGGGGGGGGGGGGAGCTGTTAGTAGCTAAACCTCTAATAGTGAACTACAGCAAAAAGCCACAGGTATGTTCATTACTTTTGAGCTGCTTGGGATGAAACTAGGTGTAGTGTGGATGCATGAACCCGTTTCAGACACAGGTTAAACTGTTTTTATTGTGCTGTGTGGACATGACCTCAGACTTACTTGAGGGTTTACTCTACACCTATTCACCAACTACCAGCAATTGCTCTAGATAAAAAATTCGAACAGCTTTCCAGTAACAACTGCAGGAGGAAGAAAGATTGAGAGCACTGGAAATGGACACATTTGCTACATATAATTTGCTAGCTTGAATGGAATAGAATGTCTGGAACTATTCTTGTGAAGATTACTGAATTAGTGATGTCTTGGTGAAATAGATATATTCTACATATTAATGCATATTGTCTAAGCCTCACTTGTTCGGTCTGAAAAAGGATTCACCTGTAGTTACTTCTTCCACATGTTTCTGTCAGTGGTGACCTGAATAATGCAAATGGATTGAGGGACAGGACAAGGTGGAAGTACTATAAGCATCTCTTTGTGAATGGAGGGACAGATTTTTGTCAGACAATGTGTTGGCAGTGCTAGTACACAGGTAACCACCATGGCAAAACATACCACCTTGTCAGAAAAACAACAATATATCAAAATGCTGCAAGGAAACATGTGACATCATAAGGGAGATGGATTGTTAGTAAATTTTAAAAGGACAGAAACATTGTATTTTTAGTCAGTCGGAGGGTTGTGTATTTAGTCGAGTAATTGTGTATTTTTATTCAGCTGAAGTGTTGACCTGTATAGTTATTGGCAGTAGTGTTATTATCTTATATCTATATATCTGTAGTGTTTCTAAAGTTATCAAATTATATATTATATCTCAGTTGTGAAGGGAAGCCAGTTTGCTCAGAGTGAGAAACTGAATTCGGTCTGGGTATAAAGAAGACCCAGGCTCGGTGGAATTGTGCTAGTAATTACTTCTTCGTGGAAGGGGAGCAAATTCATTACACACCTTTACATGTCCCAAAACCACCAGGAACAGCCCTCTATGAATCATGATCTCTACCAGCAAGGTTAAATTTATTTGCAAATCTAGCAGCAAATTGAGTTGACTTTGATGGAGTCCTTCTACTTTGCTTTGCCCCAACCCTCCTTTCATGTCTGAGTGAGTGCCAATATCCTCAGAGTGTGGATTGTTCTGGTTAGAATCTTTGAATATTCACTCCACCATGCAGTGTAAAACATGCATTACAATGACATTTCTTATTGTACCTACAAATATACAGCAATCAATTAAAAATAAACCACTAGTGGAGAGAAAAGTGTAGTGAGGATAGAGAAAACAAGAGTAATATAAGGAGGCAAGATTGATCAAAGCATCAGTGTTGAGTTGGAGGAAGAGGTAGTAGATATAGGAAGAGTGAAGGAGAATAATCGCTTACATCTTTTTTGAAAAAAAATAGCTACTGCAGTTTCCAAAAACTGAAGTGAAGAACTATGCCATATCTTCCTGGATCAGCTCTTCCACCGTTGTCACTACTGTTCTCTCTGTGAAGATGCAGAAATAGTAGCTATAACTGGAGAAGAAGTTTCTGGGAACCATCATACACATTTAATAGACCACAGGACATGAATAGTCACAAATCATTTCAATATATTTCCTTTTCTTATCAATTTAACAGTTTCTCATTGGAACAGCCACAAAATTGAACTATCTGCTTAACAGTTTGAAATATACCTTAATTGAGTATGAAACAGGCTGAACTTGC
>OZ017784.1:280033-383674 GCA_963969325.1 Lycopodina hypogea
ATACCTGAATATTATGAAAAGGAAATAGGTGAGTCCCTCATCATGCATAATAGGAGTATAAAAATATCAAGTTGTAAAGTCTGGAGGTGGTAAATTATGTATACTTGGACACAAAAATTGAGTGTTCTCGCCTTGAAACAATACTTTTTTGGTAACCCTTTCCTAATTTTTTTTACCTTTTGATAAATTTCTTAATCTGTTTTTGCTTCATTTACTTATAAATGTTTTTATTACTATTAGAATTCTCTTTTATCAAAATAAGATGTGAATTGTTATTATTTGTAACCAAGTTTAAAGTTTTAACCTAAAAGAGCATATCTAAATTTCAAGAAGAAGAAGAAGAAAAAATAACCTAACCTAATCCTTAACTGGAAGAGCGAGTTACAATTTGATGGTGGTTTTGTAAAAGTGTAGTGTGACCAACTGTGACCACAAAATGTCAGAGAGTTTTTTTAATTCCACCTCTGGCACTTTTAGCCTAACAAGCCTGCACACAGTCAAATGAGTGCTTGAGAGACAACTGCCTCCATATTACCCTGTGGCAATCAGGAAGAGGTTTGAATAGGAATAACCACAGTGAGTAAAGAGTATCCAATCAAATGTAATTCAAGCCTCTTCATTCACAGAAGTATGATTGAAATACTCATGAATCAAGACCAGTGTTGCCAAATGGATTCAACTCAAAATCACTACTTTTTATCATTACTTATTTATCAGCTTTGGAAAAAAAATCACTACAAAAACACCAACACGATTATATCTAGCATTCAAACCTCATATTACAAATTGATATTGGAACATATTACAGTTTTTCCTTCAGATCTGGCTTGAACATTTGCCTTACACGCCAGTTATCTGCATTCAGAAATTGGAAGAAAGAACACTTTTGGCACACCTAGGTCAAACAGTAGGAATGGAAAGTTCCCAATTGGATCCTTGTATGAATTCACATCCAGCCATAAATTCTCTGTGCTGCTGTCCCAGTCCAACTGCTTGATCATGGAGCAGTTAATTCCAGTTCTCCCTGGGATGAAATATCTTATGGAAGTTATTGTGGACACAAATATTCTCTCCGACTGAGTACCAGTGTAGACATGAAAACTAGCACATCTACCCATATCCTTCATTTTGGATCCAAATAATTACTTAAATTTTGAATTATTAGCTAATTAATTTACCTTTGAATGAACAAAAAAGAACCATGAATATTATATCAAAGAATTTGCGATCTTAGTGTAACAGAAAAAGTATTAAAGTGCTGACACCAACAACGTTGTTTTCCATAAGTGCTATACCATTGAATAGGTGTTTGTTTGTGACAAACAAATGATTTTTTGCAAATTTAATATAATTTTTATCCACAATCTCACTTAGTGTGTCACAGTCTAATGTTACTTTGTTGTTGTTCTTCTCTTTCTTTTTAGGAAACTTCTTGAGGTCATAGTTACATTATATTGCACATATATTATTCAATCTATAAAGTGTTCTTAGTATTCTCAGTTGAGTTTAGTGACCATTGAGCTTATGAATGAGCGGGTTTATGGCTCGATATTTCTGGTCATATTATATAAACAAAAATTACTAACTAGGTTCATTTTGTGATCTCCATTTTTACCTGTGGTACACAAATCTGGGATAGTTAGAATGGTGGGGGGGAGGGGGGAGGGGTGGAGGCAGCATACATCCACAAGTTGGGCTCAAGAAAGGATTTTGGTTTTACTATTGGTTTACTTTCCGAAGATATCGAAGTTTGTTGTTACAATTAACTGGTTCCAACTAAGTACTTTTTCTGTATGTAGACCTGTGGTTACAATCAAGTACTTTTTATTGTATAGAAACCCAAAAGTTGTACATTTCAATACAATTTTAACCTCATCTCAAGTATTCTAATCAATTATTTAGTTTAGTCTAAAACACTGTTTTATTAAATATTATTGTATTTGGCACAGGTTTTAGTGCAGGACCACTCTTGTTTAAATGAGTATAATTTAGTAATAAAGTTTCTAATTAGATTAAAATTTGGTTATGATATTCATGTCACTATGATTGCTATTAACCTCCTGTGTGTGTGGTTGTTGGTATACTTTGGGCAACAATAACGAATGCCACCCAGCTGCTACCAGCAAAATATTTTTTTGTTACACCAATACCATGCAGAAAATCTGCAGAATATGCACTGGTAGATTAAAAACAACAACTTTATAATGTATAATCATCATTTGTGGGCCAAAAAAATAAATTCATCAGTATGGGAGTAGCTGTCACACAACATTAATAGGGTAATAACTGCTATAAATCACGGGGTCATAAGGAGTTAGTCATTTTTCTTTTGCAGTTGGTCAATGTCAGCCCACATCTTGCCAGTTATTTCTTTTCCCACTTTGTGCATTGTGGCAGACAGCCAGACTTTTTCATTAGCTGATGTGACACCAGGAAGGAAATATATAAGTAATAAATATGAAATAAAGAGACAGATCGGTAAATAATTCCAAATAAGGAGTATAATGTGTGTCTTCTATTATATATTTAGGTTGGTAAGTGTGTTTGCATTTATATATTTTTGTCTATCCAGCTCTAGGTATAACGACCTAACCTTGTTAGTCCTAGAGTGTGATTGATTACTCAGCTACATACTCAACTTATAGACACACACACAGATAGACAAACATACTCACACACACAGATAGACACATATACTCACACACACACTCTCACATGGATACACACACACACACAAGTGCAAGTGCAAATTCTCTTGCCGCCATCACACAGTCACATGCACCTGCACCTGACATAGTCAAGATGCCTGTGCACTGAGTAGGCACTATGGGCCAGTGCAAGCAAATTCATGGAGCCAGGCTAGGAGTTTCCTGGAGAACTGACTAAGACTCAGCTAATGGGTGTGGACACTCAAAAACCCTAATTATGCTCTTGGACTAACAACCCCAGGTTGGTGAGTTCAAACCTAGCACTGACAAAATAATTTCTTGTCTTTTAACTTCTTCACACACAAGTCCACCCAGCTGTGATGGGGACCTGGACTTTCCTAGGGGGCTAATTCACTGTCCACGGCTTGTAAATCTGCTAAGAGTTCAGGAAGGACACACACACACAGACACACGCGTACACACACAAATACGCATACACACTCACAAACACAGCACACACACAGTCGCTCACATGCACTATTTTCCACATACACATATACACACTCACACACAGAGACACACACTCACATACACACAAACTCAAATACATAAACACACAGCAAGAGACAGACAGGCACACACACTCACACACCAATAAAATAGCCATAATTATTAGGGGTATAATTGTTATTATTGAATTATCGGCAATGGATAAAATGTGATGATAAAGATAGTGTGATATTACGACAAACATACATAAGATGGAGGAACACAAAGAAAGAATGTGGATAAAGGGGAAAAGAATCCAACAAGAAGTAGATAATTACCTACACCCACTGCAGCAGAAGCATCAACAATGGGTACATTGCTGGTGAATAAGTGAAAGGTTACGATGCACTTGCAATTGGGGAATCCATAGGAGCAAATTCTGAGGAATTCTAACAGGAAGTTTTTATACCTCTATACACTCTAAGGTTGTTACTATGAACTAAGGAACTAAGATAAGAGGCCGAACTTTCTAAGACTGAAGATATTCTATAGGAATTAATGAAGTGATCCCAGGCAATACCAGATTCCTCTGCCCAGTACAATCATGTGCAAATAAGAAAGAAAGAGTCCCAAGAGATTACCATTACATAATCCACATATCTGGTAAGATTCTTTGTTGTCTCTGTGTGGACCTCATAGTTTCTTTCTACATCATTGTCAGAGATATCCTCATATTCCATATTTATCTGGTCACTACCACCTTTTGTATTTGTGGGAGAAGTGGACAGTGTAAGATCAGATGACATTACCTCCACTACTGTCCTTGCAGCTCCAGAATGATTTTCTTCATTTCTCACCACACATAAAAGAACCTCATATTAGCTTTCCACATCATTGTCAGAAATATCATCAAACTCCATGTCTATCTGGTTGCTACCACCTTTTGTATTTGTGGGAAAAGTGGACACTGTAAGATCTGAAGAGGAATGACAATATTTCCATTAACTTACCTTCCTTGTCTTTAATGAGGAGAGAGAAGCTGCCATTTCTATCTGGCCCTGACATGTGATAGAAATATCAACTGGTAGTGGAGGCATGGATATTAGCATTAAATCATGTGACAGTCCCTGGATCAATGTTGATAATTTTTTTAATTTTTTTTATTATTTTTTTTTAATCTTAATGAATGAATTTTTTTAAATGTATTCTTATATAGAGTTTTATGCTGTACAAACTGAACTGGTCAAGTTCACTATTTGATGAAACTGGTTCAAAACTGTTTTACCAGAGGGAGGGGTTTACAATTACCTGCAAACCTAATTAACTAAGAACACCCACTTAGCTACACTCATATCCTATTTAAGTGCTTTAGATAATATCTAGAACTTGCTTACTATTCATGAATCCCAGGGGGAGTTACTACAGGGGTGGCAGCCCCAGTGGTCCTTCCAGAATCTAAATTTCCTTCTTTTACCCATTCCTATAAATATAGTATTTAATAGTTCTGGGTTTAAAAAAAAAGAAAGAAAAAAGAAGCTATTGGTAGCACACCAGGCTGATAGATATTGACCAATAGTGTTGGGTCTGAATAAACGTGAAAGTTCATTACAGCTGTTGACTTGGAAAAAACAGCTACTGTTGGTAACTTGGTGAATGCACTTTCTTGAAAATGTGGTTCTGCTGGGAAGTAAAAAACAAGCCTCCAGAGGTGTGTCTACTGGAGAAAGTTCATCATTGGGAGACTTTCTACATGGTCATCTAGGAGTTCCAGGCAGCTAGACAAGCTTGGCAGAATATCCACCATTCTCCTTGTAGACTGGAAGAATGTGCCACCAGTAATAAATTCTACACTGTACCAAGAGTACAGCAATCCAGCTACTACACACACCTCTTATGGTGCTTCAAGGTTACCATCATTTTCTAGCAAGTCTTATGGCAGGAAGAAGGTGGCCAGAAGGCTGGACCAGCTTCCCCAATGTGAAGAACTTCCTGGATTTCTGTGCATATACCAAGAATATGGTTACCCAAAACATTGCTGAGGTCAGGTTCAATGCAAAGTGGCTCCCAATATGGCCAAAGGTGAACTAAAAGGAGAGGTCAACAGGACAATTAGAAGGCAGAGCTAGATCACAGGTAGCCACCATGGTAAAGCATACCATCTCTATATAATCAAAACCCACCAGGAACAACCTTCCATGAATTATGATCTCTACCAGCAAAGTTACCTTTACCTGCAAATCTAGCAGCAAATTGGGTTGACTTTGATGAAGGAGTTCTTCCACTTTGCTTTGCCCCATCCCTCCTCTCATGTCTGAGCGAGTGCTAATATCCTCAGAGTGTGGATTATTCTGGTTAGGATCTTTGAATATTCACTCCACCATGAAGTGTAAAACACGTACTATGATGACATTTCTTATTGTATCTACCAATATACAACAATCATTAAAAAAACAAAAACAAAAAAAAAAAACAGAGGAGAGTTGTCATTCACTGAACATACAAAAGAAACACTTGAAAAGCAAGATATGTATAAATTTTTAGTTATGGAGTGTGTCTCAGATATGGTTTCAGTCAAATGGTTATCTTTGGTTGTTCGGCTGTTCTGTGCTTCTTTCAGAGATGAGATCAGAATGCAGATAGACTTGAGCAAAGAGACACTTATTCATGCACGATCTAAACAAACAGCAACAATACACACTTATATACCTCAACATTGTAAATAGGGAGGGAAATAGACACATGGATGATACCTAGTTTGTTGTAAACTCTATACTAGTAACTCTAGCATAGAGGGTATGTCTGATGTGAGTCTAAAGGTGGTATAAAAATGTGCTAATAATGGTAGTTAGGACAAAAACCTTGGACATTCAGGCATAAAACTAGGACAAACAAATTGCCACATCACTTTAGCAACAAACCACCATAAATAAAACTCATTCAACATGGTAGTCACATCCTACACCAAAAATGCTTAATAACACAAAATTTTTGGATTACCTGACTACACATCTTTCTGTGGATGCATCATGTCAAAAAATGAAAAAAAAAAAAAAAAAAAAATTATGTGATCTATTTATGGTACTCATGGCTGATCAAATTTATAGACATATCTCTGGTAGAGAAATAGGGTCGGTCATACATAACCACACTTCTCCCTGTGGGTATGCTATACTCCTGGAGCATTACTGTATATCCTCTAGTTTAATATATAACATAAGCAATCTTGGTATGCGCCATATCTGGAAATATTGCCCACTCTCACATTGATGGTACTGTCTCCAGTGTGTGCCAGTGGTCAGCCACACCCATCCCTCTGGCACTCCAACAGATGAAGTCCCTGCACTTCCATTGTCACATACTTTCCCCTCTGAGTGGGAATAGTCCAGGAGTGGAAATAGTCCAGGAGTGGGAATAGTCTATTAAAATCCTAACACCTTAAAATCAGAGAGCTCCAACACCAAAAATTCTCATAACTACAAAAACAACAAATTTTCATTAAAGCATTATTTTTTTTAACCACGCTGTGTCTGCGCATGCACTCTAAACTCTGGGACCTTTGCCTTCATTTGGGGTATCCACCCTGACAACGCTTTAAAATTGCTTCTTTTAATAATGGAAATGGTTGACTTTAGAACTGTGTGGCTATACCAACCATGCCTACACTAGTATTTCACAGGAATAAGTGAGTTATTGTTATGTTTTGTTTATCTGTGCTAGACACCAGGTAGAGTTAGTCAGTCCCTATTCCTTCCCCTAAAACGCAGCTTGTTTCTCTCTGTGCCTAATTCCTATTACTCCTGTCTCCATTGTCTTATAGAACTGGTGTGAGGATCTGCTGAGTTTGACCAAACCTTTTGGTGTTACACACACTGAACTTCAGTAGAATACACAATCCTATCAGATACATCTTCTCATGCCAACCAAATGCACACAAACACACACTGAACTTTAGTAGAATCCACAATCCTGTCAGATACATCTCATGCCAACCAAATGCACACACACACACACACACTCACAAACACACACACACACACACTCACAAACACATACACACACACACTCACAAACACACACACATGCACACATACACAAACACACACACATACACACAGGACAACTGCTGTTGACTATAGAATATTAATCTCACTAACCAGATCCTATCTCTTCCTGATAGTGGTTCAGAGACAGAAGTTTTACCCTCTGAATCCCAAATAGGGAGGGAAAGGGTCTGGTCTAACCTATACTTGATTTTGTTTGTACTAACTCTGTTGTTTTGACAAACAGCATGCACATAAGCATAATTTTTATAGGTGTCCTTCCACCAATTGTACATATAGAAAAATGATTCCACTGAAAACCATCTGGCTTTCTTTCATATCTTCACATACACTTAAAATATTTTTAAGACTTTACACGTAAAGTGCACCTCCTTGTGCCATAGCTTCAAGAAGCAGCATGCACATAAACAAAGGTAAGTATAGAGTTAGACCAGAACCTTTCCCTCACCGCTTGAGGTTCCGAGGGTAAAAGGTCCAGCAGAGAAACTAATAGAGTATGTCACTACTCACCAGAACACATGAAAAAATGAAGTCATTACTAAAATAATATAGTTGGTATGAAACTGCCAAAAAAAAAAGTTGGGCTTACAAACCATCTATCCCTGGTGTGTGAGGGTGTGGCTTGTGATAATTCATTCACCTTCCCCCATTCAAAAAATACATATAGGATGAGAGAGAGAGAGAGAAAGAGATAGAAGAGGAACTCATATCCACCCATAATTTAATAATCTTTTTTAGGGTGTAGAAGAAGTCATCAGGTGATGAAATTATGTGTATACACTGACTTCATAAAATAGAATCCTGCTGTAATGTAATATTTTCCTGTGTGTACAGCCACCACACCTTTATCCACCATGTGTCCTTATGACAAGGTGTGCTGAACCTGTGGCACTGTTGTTCCCTGACCTGTGATAACTATGAAATCATCCATCTTTCTGTGCCCTATAATGTGTCAGTGGATGTTTCTTTCCAGAAAGGTTGATGGATTCTGATGAAGGATATGTCACACTGACAGACTGTTCCTGTAAGATAAGAATCTATTTATATAGCTATCTACATATTTGGGTATAATGTTATCATTATATTTAGTGTTTGTGGTTGTGTACTTATAGTGTGTTAGTTTCAGTTTCCACTTTTGTGTTGTTGATTCTTCATCCTTGCCCTGTAGGGGGAAAAAAAACTATGCCAACTAAAACAATTTGTAATTTTAGATAGGGTACTTATGTTTGCATTCACCCTCTACATACATAACATGTTAATGGTATTATTTGACCGCCAATATTACATAATAATAGATATATCTAAGTGCAGCATGGTAGGTTGGTGGCTATCAGAAGGTTCCAGAGAGCATTTGAGTGTCACACCAGAGGTACACCAGCGAAATAGAAGAAAGAAAATAATCCTAACTAAATCAATGTGATCATGGAAAAATGTATAGTTTTCCTGTGAAATTTCAGTGAAATTTCAGTGAGAATATCTTCCTGAAAACATCAATTATTTTCATGTAGACAAATGAAACTGGGCAATCATACACTACATTTCTCTCTGAGATTAAAATGAACTGGGTTCCACCTTGCCACACCTCAACCTCTGTGTGTGTCCATGTGTGTTTCTATTTGTTGGACAACCAGGGGCTTGATTGATTATAGGATATGTATTTCAAGCAGAGCTGCGAAAGTTTTCTTGTATAATGAACTGGTGCTCTGATTATTGCAGTTGTGAGTCTAACCATCTCCCATGGTCACCTATTCCTAGTTGGTTTAATATATGAATAAATATGGACCCTCCATAGCATTGAGTACTCCACTGCCTCCAACATTCACTGGATGACCAGTTGAAGTTGTTAAAGTTTCTGTAGCTTCCAATATTGGAAGATACATTTTGTTTTTATATGTATGTACTGGCTAAACTCGCACCACTTATGTTTTAGTTGCTATATTGTCACTTTTGCAGTTGATGTGACTATCAAAAAATAACTTGAAAACATGCTGTGAAAGATTAGTAGTGGGGTTGTAAAATGTATTTCGGTTGAAAAGCCCAATGAATTCAACTTCTGGCTGTCCATCTACATAGTGTGTATTACTTTCCCTTTAATCCAAAGATTACTAATAAAATAATAGGATGGGGGGGGGGGGGGGTGGGAGGAGTGCATATTACTAAGTCCTATAGTTCCACAAAATGGAAGGTATTAAAAAAGTACTTTTTATCAATTACTGAACTAGCAAAGAGAAATGAAGCAGCCATTTTGGTTTAAAAGATGTACAGAGATAGTGTACATGTGATGCCAACATACAATTTTCTTTCCTTTTTATTTTCTAAATAACTATTTAATTACTTGCATCTTGATAACTAGTGACTCCACCTTCAAATCAGCAATAATGATATATTTGCCATATCATATTGATATACTTTTGTTTCTTATTTCTCACCTCATCTTGATAGTGTTGTATAGAAATGTGACCTGGGATTTCCCAATGAGTGTGTGTACATGTGTTAGTAAAAGGGCAACATATTCAGGAATAACCTTTGTTTCTTGCAAGGATGCCACTAGATTTGCTGATCAGTTTTAGATCTTATTGTGGTTTGACTCAGAATATCCTGGAAGGTCAATAAATTTATTTAACAAAACAAGCTGGAAATCTTTTGTGCAGATGCCAGGGAGTACGGGTGCATATGCATTAGAATGTGTTAAAATTCTATTGGGAATTGTACTATTCAATGTGGATTAATTGTGTCATGTATGTTTAACCATAATCATTTGTGTCAGTAATTGTATTGTGTTTGTATGACTATCTATCTATGTGCAAATATTGTGTACTTTTGGTCAAATTAATGAGTTATTATTTCTGTGCTGAAGATAGTCTTGCATGTCAGATGGTCAAAAAGGGATGGTCAAATAGTCAAAAAGGGATGGTCAAATGGTCAAAAAGGGAATCATTCATCTGGTCATGGTTTCAAGGTTTTCGTAATCCCACCGGAAGTATGGCACAAACCAAAAATATAGTTTCAATTGCAGGTATCAAACACGAGGTTATGCAAAATGTGAATAACTGACTTGTGGAGCATTGAAATATTTGACTATTATGGATATACTTGAGAATTTGTAATCTTCAATGCTCATCCTTACTTATCCTTTCTCACTTCTGTGAATTACATCAACAGTTACTACAAGAGGCAGATCAATGAAGGTTAGGATATGTACCACTTATACCAGGTTGGCCTGAGAGTAAAATTTGTTAAATGTATGCTTTGAAACTTAATATTTTTTATAAGTCACATAGTGAACATTCTTTGGTTTTTACATTGTGTGTCACATTTGTATCTGTCTTTCCACTTTCTAATTCCCATTACAATCTATACATATAAGAAAAGGCCAAGTTCAAGACAGGAACACCGAATTACTTTTCATTTAATCATTTTTTCTTTTCTAAAAGGAATCTTAAATAAAGAAGCTGAACCACATCTGGGTTTTATGGGTTTAAGAAACCCCAGGCCTTAAGAAACCCCAGGCCTTAAGAAACCCCAGGCCTTAAGAAACCCCAGGCCTTAACCATTCCACTGAGAGAGTACTGATCTTAAGGCCCTCAATGCACAGGAACTTCTGAATAATAATATGCCATGGAAACATTCCATAAAAAAAGCTACACAAAAGTGGAAGACTGCCAAGTAGAGATATAAACATGCAAAGGAGAAAGCAGACTGCTGAGAAAGCCCTTCCTATAGCCAAAGTAAAAAAAGCTGAAGTAGAAAAAAAAAAGAGACCCATCTGTTCATATATTTATTTATTTTTATTAAAAATAAAGACAACTCAACCATGACCAGGGATTGAACTGGGACCTTAGCACTAGTGGTGGAGAAAGTTTCATAATGAGAACAAGATTACCAAGAAAGTAACATTTACACACAGTGAATTAACAAGTTTGTGGATAAAAAGAATTTTTTTTGTTGGTATCCATTTCCAGGGGAAATTACAAGTATATCATGAGCACAGGAGACTTAGATATATAACTGCCATGCCACTGAAAAGTTGCCTAATAAGGGAGTCTACTACAAAAAGACCATTGTTTAGCCAGCGGGTCTACCTCTCAAGACACAGAAACTGATGTGGCGAGAAAAAAAAAACCAGCAGGAGGCTAACAGGCACTGCAAACAAATGGTCATCCAGGTCTTCTGAGACTAAAAATTCCAGAACAGAAAGGTTGGCTAGAGAAAGATAACATGCACAGGTCAGAGCCTCCCAGTCAATAAATGCCACTCACAGATCAGCCCTTGGATACTTGCCAGCCAATGCACCAATATACCAGTTGCTACAGAGGGAGGATGGACCAGGTTTGCCAACATTACGGTGCCTTGAAATGGAAAGGAGAAGTGGAGAGCCTCTGCTGCCAACAATACCCAACTAAGTAGACCTTTACCATGACAATAAATAATGAACAGGGACAAAGCATGAGTGTTGTTGGCCTGAATCTGTCAACTCCAGTCATTAGCCATGGCTATTTCTATGTTGGAGTGAGCTAAATGAATCTCTTCAAGGTCTCTTCATCCTGTGCAAGGAAGAATCCAAGACACAAAACATAATCTATTAAGAGGGCCTCACAAGATAGTATGCAATTGAATTGTGATGAAAATTAATATAATAATTGTTATTAACCAATTAGAAGGACACTCCAACTTTTAACCTCTTCAATTTACATCCACAATTTCTTTTTCTTCTATTTAACCTAGGTGAGAATGAGTACTTTAGCTTGTTACCTAATTTAAGTATGAACAACAGTAATTGTAATTTTGATTGAATTATACATTCCTAAGTAGTCATTATAATTATTTCAATGGTACACTTACTCTACCTACCAGATTATGCAAAACATTCAGTTGCTTGAATAAATACCCTAAATGAAGTCAGCATAACAGTGAACCATATATGAACCTTATACAACAGCAAAAGTAAGAAGGTATACTGAAGCTTATGGGATTCCATCCCTGTATGGTTTCTAGTTTTTCATTTGTCTTCACCATAACATTATATTGGATGACCAATTTAATTAGGTATGTTCACCTGTCAATATAACTCATAAATTCTGAAAACAATTGGTATTTCTGATTTAAATTAGTAAAGCATCATTTTATTAATCCACATGGGTATAGTCTTGTTTATTGACTCCAGTTGAAATACCTAATAATTATCTTTACCACTATGTCTATCTTTCGTGTGTTCATGGTGAAGTGTTAACAACATATACCCTGTTTTTAAAATGGAGAATAGAAAATAAAAGAAAAAAAAAAGGTTTGGTGACTTGTAACCAAGATGAATAAAAGGAGGAACTATAGAGGCAACTATTTCACATCTTGGAGTAATAGCCATGAAGGATCAATAAAGTAGCAAAGGGATGTGGCTTTGAACAAATTTTAGGGAGCTTGGGTGAGCCTATCTTGTTTTTCAAAAGTTTAGCAAATAATTCTACAAAAATATTTTTTCAGATCAACTGCAAGCAACTATTGTTTAACCAGTTCCCTCTCTACTTTAGAGTGATTGCTTAGGATTCTTTTGATGCAAGAAGTTTTATAAAAATAGAAAAAAAAGTAATAAAAAAATCAAAATTTTATGATCTCATTAGATATTGGTGACCCTTCAGGTGCACAAGAAAAGTTGGCTGTTGGGTTAGTAGTAGTGGTAGGAATGGCTGTAGCATGGAATTTCTTGCACATTTTTGTGCTCTCTTGAGTTTCCTTAATTTTTTGTTATTTTGAGAGAGGGTGGCCCCTCCCCCCCTTGACCCACCACTTATGAGTATTTTGTACAGCTGACAGTGTGGTTAGTAGTGATGGTTGCACCTGTAGAAATTTTTGCCTCTTTTAGGCTTTCCGGGATTTGCTTGTTTATAATTTTTTTTGTTGGCAGGAAGCACTTGCAGAATTGATCCTCCCCTCTTCCTCCCTAGGACCCTAAGTACTTTTTTTGGTACAGTAGTCCCCCTTTTGAGAGACCACCCTTAAATTCTACTCTGTCTCCCAAAAGAGGTAGTCTTCCCCTAGAGGTAAGTGTATACAGCAAGATATAGTAAGTATTGATCTAGCATATATATATATATATTTATTTATTTATTTATTTCGGCCTAGCATTCGATTAATTCATGCAACAGAAAAGCAGCAGATATTTCCCCCTTTTTATTGTAATTTTTTCAAATAACAATGATCCCAGTATAATTAATAGAATTGACCTGACCTGATCATAGTGATTGTAGCAATGATTAAACCTCTGTCATCATTGACAGTGTTGTCTTGTTACCTGTTTTAAACAGATGAATACTATATGTTACTTGTTTTCAATTTTCTTCTATTTTTTTCCTTCTCTGTCTCTTGTATTATAAATAAGAATAAACATGTATCTTACTATAATTAATGCAGTGTGTGTGTGTCTGTCTGCTCATTGATAATGTTTCTCCTCCCAGATGCCTAGGCCAATCTTCCTGAAATTCTCATAGAGTATTCACAGGCCCACGATAAGTTTAGGGTTACTTTGGTTAGGGCTAGGTCACAGGTCACACGTCCATTAAATAAACTTTCATAGTCATGAGTAACCACCACATTGTAATGTGTAATCTGATATTATTCAAAAGAACATTTGTGGATGATTCTTTTTTACAAATCACACTAATCTAATGACGTACCTTCCTGTTTATATCTGTGAAGAATTATAACCCAGGTGAGTTGAAAATGACGCTAATTACTAGAGGTGCATTCAATTTATTTACTTTAGAAATGCCCCACAACCCTCACCACCTTTTCCTATCTAAAACATTATTAAAATTGCATAAGTTTGTAAATACAGGAGGCAAAAGACCAACAGAAAAACCAGCCGGTATTTTTTTAGTAATATAATGAATGAAATAAAAATTTTCCGACCTGTGTGAATTATGGTATTAATAATTCCCAAATGTGGAATGTTATGTACACTTGATATATCATATCTCAGCTTGGTCAGGTTGTTTCCTCTCCCCTTATGTCATAATAGCAGCACATGGTTGCATATCTCCTGGGCATGTTGTCTGTGGAGGGAGATAAGGCATCACTTCTCAGTGACCCTCTGCAGCCCAAGTGGAAGGGTGGTTTGTGAGTCAGAACAACCTCCATTCAGCCATATCCACAAGAATTCCAGAGTGTGCATGCATATCTCTGGTTGTGCTTGTTGACATTGGATTAAGATAAGATCTTAGTCTGTCATCAAATGGAAGGTTTTGTTAAGTTTGATAACTTTCATTCAGATAAATCCCCAAGAATTCTTTAAAAAACCTTCTTTTTTTTAAAAATTGTTACCAGCTGAAGAAGCCAAGGGAAAACAAATATACTAATCTTAGGTTACTTGCTTTTTCTGTTGTAAAACTTGCAAGGTTCCAGTGAAAAGTAATTGACCATCTTGGTGAACCATTGTTTATATTTTGAGACTGGATGTACTAGTGGGGAGTAATCCATCTGGCCTCTCTCTGCTCCCCCATTGCAGGGCTTGTTGACTCCAACCTTCTTAGTCAAACAATATATCATCTGAAACCTAAAATAAGAGCTTATTATAAATTTTTGCAGCTTCATTTGACTGGGATCCTAACATTGATCAGATTTCTCTGTGGGTCAAGTTGCACGTGCATGCCAATTTTCAGGTTTCTAGGTTGAATGGATTGTCAGGCCATTAGCCATATATATAGGTCCACAGATGGGTACATACGATCGTGATATATCGTGATATATATATATGTATATATATATATATATATATATATATAAGGTCATTGCTAGAAAGTATCCATCATATGGAAGAAGGGATATTGGACACATTGCCTCATTCCTAAAGTAAATAATATGAATCAGTTAGGTGTGATTTATAAAAACAACTTTCTCTAGAAATGTCCTTATGGATGGAGGTTAGATTACATATTACAATTTGGTGGTTATTCATGAATTGGAAAGATGAATGAACCAATGCTTTAGCCTAGCCTTAACCACATTCCCCCAAATTTGAGGAGAGCTGTTGTGACAGGTTGTGTTCATCTGTGACTCACTCTACCACATGAAGTCAAATCCACACATGAACAAATCTGTTCTTTAAGGATCAGCATGATAGTCAACTTCAATATATGCGTGAAATGTACTTCCAGTATCATATTATAATGTCCTACTTTCTATCGCATTGCTAAGTGTGTTTATACTGTCTACCTATCAGCAGGTGTTTTTTTCAACTGATAATTATACTGCAATGATTGGTATTTTTTCTTACCTTCATTTCTGTTCCAATATCATATGAATTGGTTGTTCCAATTGATCCTATTATTGACATGAATTGGATTAGACATTCACTGTTACCTAATGGTGAATATGGTAGACATTTTCCTCTCTCTATTTACCAATGATTATCACAAGTGTTTTACTTTGACATTGCAGGATTGGCAGGATTTGGCTGCAGCTATTTGTGATGATGTGAGTGAAAATGGTTCCCCAATTTTTTTTGACATGCTCTTGGATAACGCTAATCTGTTCCGTTGGATGTTTACAATATATCTGCAGGTTGGTTCAAATTATTTATTTTCTACACGATCCTTGATGCAGACGTGTGTGTGTTGTGAGTGTGTGCGCATGTGGGTGGGTAGGTGGGTGAGTTGTAACTTGTGTATATGTGCATGTGTATATTTCTGCACATGAGTATGTGTGTGCATGGGTTGTTGCGGGATGTGTGTGCATGCATACATGTGTGTGTATGCATACAGTCTGCAGTAAGGTCTGGTGAGTGAGTGGACACCCTACTGAAATATTCTTATTCCCAAAGACCTTTATTCACAGCACTCAACAGCACTCAAATAAAGTGGGTTTGCTACATTTCCTATATATTTAGTGTCCTGTAGGCATCTGTGGAACGCAATTACAATATATCTACTGCTCTACAAATAATATTTTATACATAAAAATATATTTCCATGCAACCTGGATAGTTTGTGGAGGAACTGTCATTTTGTAGCATTTTACTAACTTTGTAGTAAATGTAAATGGTTTGAAATGTCATAATAAAATGATTTTTGAAGATAATTAACTGTAAATACATTCCATCACAGGACATAATTGCATAGAATCACAGGCAAGTCACCTCACCATTTAATTTGTGCACTGGTGATGCAATACATCCAGTGCTGGGAATAAATGGGTTGGGGAATTAGACTATTATTGATGTATGAATGCACACAGATGTATAAACTTTTTCTAAATGAAATAGCAGTTAGTGAGTGTAGATGACTGGCTGTGTAAGTGGTCTGATATGGTGATGTGTAAACTCAGTATGTGTTCTCTTCAATTCTGAGCTGAACTGGACCACTTCTTTGGTGTTTTGATTTGATTGTAGTACATGGCAATCATATGTTGTAAGTGTGCATCTGCTCTTATGTGCTGCAGTATTGACAATGGTTGCATTTCCAAGGCAATAGAAGTCAAAGATAGATTTCATTAAGCGTTCAAGCTCACTGTACCACCACGGTGTTTAACATCACTCAAACTTTAATTGTTGTTTGTGAAATAACTGATTCTAATATGTATTTGCTTACTCTGCACTGTTTCTTTATCTTAACTACCCTTGTCAATGAGTATTAGCTATTTGAATTACAAGTACACATTATTACAAGCCACGTAGTGAATTCATGTTTTGTTTTTACTACTAATTTGCTTTAAGGAAATGATTCAAACTAAACTTTTATGCTTGTGAGATTAACATGTACTTTGTCTAAAACTTGCTTTTGGGATATGGGCTGAGCATTTTCCCCTTCATGGGGTAAAAGTTAGTATTCGTACCTCTCTCTCCTCTGGTGATGTAAGGATGATTTTAAGGTAATATTTGAGCTTCAACTGTAGTTACTCATATATTCTTAACTTTCTCCTCATACTAGTAGTTTTGGGTTCAAAAGGGTGCTTTAAAATACAGGGAGTTAGAATTTCCCTAAAAGAATCCCCGACTGGAAATATTTAAGGATCATAATATACAGTATATATGCACCTTGACCTTACCATTGTGATAACTTAAAATCCATATTTCAAAAATTGGCAACTGACTTTCCAGTCAGTTGGGGTAATCTGTTGTTATTCAAATTAGTGAATGCAAGTGAATAATTATAATTTACAAATTTTGCATAAAATACAGTTGTGTGCATGAAAACAATGTGTAAGAATATTACAACAAACAGTTCTAAGATAGACAAAGACAGTATATGTTAGAGTGAATTTGGAGGCAAGGTGAACAAACAGGTAGTGCAGGAAGGAGAGGTGAGTGCATTGTTATAAGAAACATGCTACATTATTTACTTAAAATATGTTCATAGTTTTGCAAGAAATTATAAAGATAAACTACTGTCCACCCATGCATTATGGTTTGTATCTGCTTGTTCCACAAGTGGAAGGCCTGTCATACGGATATGACAATGTGGTATTTGAGTTCATTATATGATCTTGCTCCTTGGTCAATATCCCCCAAAAAATGAGTTGAGCTTAGTGTCAGTGGTGGGAGCAATACTACTGGTGGTGGGAGCAATACTATCGGCTGCTGCTGTATAATAACAGCATTACATAATGCAACATATTGTGGTGGTCTCTGCAAAGTTGAAACAATCTGCCTTGGGACAGGCATAGATAATGGCATGGGAGCATGCATTTGTGCTTGCATTGGGTTCTGCATGGGAAGCGACAGAGGTGCAGCCATAGAGCTCTGCAAAGGGCTTAGCATTGGAACTTGGTATAAAGGTTGCTGGTAGATTGGATGATACCCATGGAGCTTGGGAAGGATAGGAGGATACTCATGTGTTATCAGTCCTGTGGACAATAAGAATGACAAAGAACTCAAGATAATAATCAAATTTCTATGCTAAAGTTGCTTTGTGTCAGTGGTATGATCAGCATAAGACACTGCACTGAAATGTATTCAAAAAGGATGCAATGCTTCGTAAAACAATAGCATGCTTAATTCTAATGCTTACTTAATAGATATTTAATACTAAAATATACTTCAAATCTCTCTGTTGTTGCTATTCTTGTTGTTGTGATGAGGTGATGATGCACCTTAATAATATATCACTGACCGTTTGGTGGAGGAATGGATCCTGCAGATGCAATAGGGGTTAGATGGGGAGAGATTGGAGGACACCCACCGAGTGTCCAAGTCACTCCTAGATCTGCAATATATAAAATTAATCATTGGTTATGTTAATTTTATTTCATCAGATATAAATGAATTATCTAATTAGATAGTACAACAAAATCATTCAGAGAAGTAGCAAGGTAAACTAGATACCGTAATAATTTTAGTTTCACCCAGTACATCAACCACAAAGGAAAATACAAAAAATATTGTGTGAGCATATATGTATGCATGCAAGTGTACATACATACAAATATACATGCACCGGAGGTATAGTAGACTAGTTAGTAGTCATTATTGAAAGTGTAAAAACAATGTTACTTACACTCCATGTTTACTGTCACCAAATCTGAAAGCACTAGCATGATGATTATGCTCAACCTTGAGCTGGATAAGTTCAGCATTTTTATAGCCAGTGACTGCAATGAAAATGCACTCTGGGAAATCCTTTGTAAAAACAGGCACCTAGGATTCTCTGGATACACATTTTGAGATAACCAAGTGTGGCATATATTTTTGCATAGCATTCAGTACAACTATCTGCAGATTAGAACAAGGAAAGAAGTGAAATGAGGAAAAACAGGAAATATAACAACCATTTAAATAATTTTGAAGTTGCCATATGTCATCTCTACATAAGTACACTTACTGAGTCTTCTCTTTTATTTTCATTGTTAGTTATTTTGAGCGTCTCAAAAGAAACTTTGTATGTCATCCAGAATTTTCCTGTTGCTGGAGAGTTAGGGTGGAGGTAGGTCAACATATTGTAAGAGATTGAATCTGCTTTCCCTACTTTGACCCATTCAGTGCTGGAATATTTATAACGAGAGTTGTCCTTGAAGGGATTTATTTCAAGGGAAACATTATAACTGGTGCTTAGTTGCATGCCACTGATAATTACTTCCACTCAAATTCCTGCAATTGGACAAAAAAGCGATAGCAAATTTGTAAGCAGTAGGATAAAAGAAGAGAATGGCATTAGCTACATTGATGAGCTTACAACAGCAGCAAAACAGTTAATTTGTCAAAAAAATTTAACAGATCATCTCTGCTAACCACAAGTATTTAAAAAAAAAATTTTTTAGAAAATAAAATTCTTTTAATACTTCTCAACCAAATAAAAGGCTGCATTACCTTCCATTCCTATCCATGATCATCCCATTTTCTAAATACCTAAATTTTTTCCATAGCTGAACTTCTACAATGGAGATAGGTATTCCTGTCCTGCAACTCTGGAAGCAATTGGGTGCCAAATAAGGGTGCAACATCACCCCCCTCTTCCACTTCTGCTGCTGGTAAATCTTCTGCAGTGGCTGAGGGTGATGAAGTGGAGCTGGACATGGTTCTTGAGGCTACTTTGTAGCAATCTTCAGTAATCTTGGCATAATAAAACTTTCAGAAAGTTGACAGTGACTGAATTAAGTGGGTTGGATCTGGCCTTTTATACCCACAGCAAACCACAAATCCATAGAAATACACCATATTATAAAGAGTCCTTGCACTTGCGCTGTGTAGCAAAGCGTAATTGTTCAAACATGAGGAAATGGCTACTCAAATTGGGTCTACATTCCCTCCACATAACCTGCTTGGGCTAAATAACTGGCTAGGTATAGTAATTAGTTATCCTCAACCATGTATGTTCATTTCTTCCCTACACAATGTCATCACACAGAGAGAGAATAGTGAGGGGGAGAGAGCTTTTAGTAGCTAAACTCCTAATAGTAAACATCACAATAAAGCCACAGGTATGTTCAATAAATCCTGATTCCACCTGTTGGGATATCGAATGTAGTGTGGATGGTGGAACCCGTTCCAGACAAGGTGTTTCTCTTTTATTGTGCAGTGTGGACAGTGCTTAAGTTCTGCCAAAACCCTCAGCAGGGTTTAAGCATCAAATCAAAAGATTACTCAGTGCATTCCTCTAAAAACATACAAACAAACTTGTTAGACATTCACTCAGTTCATAGAGTGGTTGGAAACTTCCAAAATTCTTCAGATCGAATTTTAGGTCCTCAACACCACAGTTTGTTGAAGCCTCATGAGCTCCTCTCGATGTTAATTTTGAACATGCAGGATCACTGTCATGGACCACTTGGTCAAATTCTTGTGGGATAGAGCAAACATTACAAACTATTCTACCATTGTCAAGAAAGATTAAGCTAATATATCTCAATCTCTGGACTTAATTAGGAGCAGGAGCAACCCTCAATTTGGAACAGCCAGCTTACAAAGCAGGAATGTAAGCAATGGACACACATATCAATAGATCTATCTATCTATCTATCTATCTATCTATCTATCTATCTATTTATATATCTATCTCTCAATCTATCTACTTATAAATAGGAGCTCTGTGTGTGTGCATGTACGCACCAGTATATTTCACTGCCAAAATGCTGGACAAATCAGAGTGATATTTAGCATGTGGTCTCCAGTATCTTCATAAGCAATATTAACTACATGTGGATGTGGCAATGGGTGTAGTTAATTAATAACCACACCCAGAGGAAGTCTTTTTGGCTGACATAAGCTAATCAAAGGACCTTGACATATGGTTTCTGAATAATTGGGTGAGCATTCTTAAAGATGTGTTTGGCTTGGGTTTGTTTTTGTCATGGCCACACCAATAGGAAGTAATATTGGCTACCAAAATATATTAAAAGACCAACCAGGCTAAAATTTGGCATGTGGTCTCCAAGTACCCTGGTAAGCATTATTAAGCCATTGTTATTAACCTATTAACCTCTATCCACAGTGACAACCATAAAATATTAATTGAGACAGCCAGATTTGTCAGGGGAGCAATCGGAGTGGAATAAATTAACATTTGAAGCACACACATTGCCACACCCATAGGAGAGTAACACACTTTCTGGTAACAAGGATAACACATGCTCTTTCTCTGCTGGACCAATCAGGTTGATATTTGTATGTGGTGCTCTGTGACCTGAATGTTATAAACCTCCCCATGCATGTGATTATAGGTGTATTGATGTTGGTGGGATCCAATTACCTGATAATTTTTTTTTGCTTCCACTGCCTAGGTAAGTTGCTGAAACAGTCTCTTCTTTTTTTTTTTTTTTTTTTTTTGCATAGTAGGGGTTTTAGATGTGGTTGTAGTAAAGGGTCATTGATTTCACACTCCATTCCCCCCCCCCCAACCCTTCTAAAATTATAGCAACATCAAAAAAAAAAAAAAAAAAAAAAAAAAAAAAAAAAGGGGGAAATTTTAAATTATTGCTAACTTTATAATTTTCCTTTCTGTTTACATGCCCACAACCAACAATTGTAGTTGTGGCTGCTCTCTACAATCTTGTATAGAGTAATTCTGTTCTAATTGGAGAAGGAAAGAAAGAACACTGCAGCAATTTTAATTGTGGAGTGGAGGCTAAATAATTATGTAGTTGTCCATTAAACAGGCAGTGGTTGTCTTACTGCTTGTTTAGTGGACAATACAATAGTCAGTGTCCCCCACCAAGGCAGCCAAATCATTCAGCCACATCAAATACAAAGGAAAGAATTTTTTTATGGATATCCTCTACATCATTTCCATATAGTTATAATTTCTCCATTATTGCAGGTGCTGTTGATGGCAAACAGCGGTGATGTAAGCACCCATGAATTCTGGCTCATCCTTTTTTTAATTACAAGGGAAGTCACTCCATCGTCTTGCTGGCTGCATGTGATGCTCACTACAGGTGAGGGAGAAAAACTAGTATGAAAAAAAAAATTATTGAATGCTGCAGGTTTGTCATTGTTGATGTGGGAGATGCTGGACGCCACAGAGATGGAGGGATATTTTCGAATTCCTCATTTGGAAAGGCATTGGACACAGGAATTCTTGCAATCCCAGATCCACAGCCTCTCCCTAGCACCACATAGCCAGCTGTTCTTTTGTGTTTGTTGGTGATAAAGCCTTCTCCTTGAAGCCAAACTTTCTCCAGCTCTATCCTGGCAAGAATCTTCATGAATCGTTGGCAGTATTCAATTATAGATTGAGCAGGGCCCAGCGTATTATTGAGAAGTCGTTCAGGATTCTTGCTGTCAAGTAAAAGATTTCATTTAATTTTTTTTATGTGATCAATTTCTCTCTGCAACATTTTAGGTGGTGCATATTTAGAAGACACATTATTGGACATCCTGAAAAAGTAGTGGCATATACAAAGGCAGCAATAGCACTACACAATTATTTGAGGACAACTGAGTCAACTACTTACTGTTCACCAGGATTTGTGGATGGAGAGGATGGTGTAGGGAACCAAATCAATGGAATTTGGAGAAATTATTAAGATGCATGCATTGGTTTGGCATCCCTTCATCAAACAGGGGGCAATAGGTAAGCACTCTGATGTTAATTTAATGTAATAAATCATAGGTCCTTATTACAGACACTCAAGATCTGCAGCTGATATACTTGAATTATATAGGGATTACTTCAACAGTCAAGCTGGAGAAGTCAGCTGGCAGTATATGCACGTTCATCAAACTTAACATTGATCAACTTGAATTCTTTTCTTTTTTTAACTTACAATTAAAATATAATAAATTATCATTACAAATGTATGTGTGAAAATTCAATGTCATGTAAAAGATGTAATATCTGTATTGTGGCATGTGATTTTTGGACAATAGTGAAGCATTGCATTATTGCTGCTACTTGTTGCCCAAAAGCAACATCTTTGTTCATAGATGTAGTCTGACTCCTCTCTTCTCGCCTCTCATCCCTCTCCGTTCACCTTTCCTCCAGTCTTCGCACCTCCCTAAAAAAACGTCATCAATGTCGTCTCAGCTGCTTACTCTCCTCCTCTCTGCTGGTGGTTGTGGTGGTTATGGTGTGCCCGAAGATGTGGATGGATGCACACTTGCAGGTGTCAGTGAGACATCACTTGAGGAAGGAGCTAAACAAGCAACACAAAGTAAAAGTACTGGAGTAATAAAAATGTATTTGTGACATAACTATGGCATAATGAACACACTTTTAAGTATAAAAATATTATTACACCATAATGTCAGTATTATTATTTGGAAGCTTTGGTAAACATACTTTTCTTGGATACCCAAATCCAGCTCCACATCTCGTGCATGCTCATGTTGGACATGGCTCTGCTGCTGCTGGTTGTGGCGGTGGTGATAATGATGATGAAGTCTGATGAGGTTTGCCTCCTGCATTAGAACTGCTAAGTTTGTCTGGCCGCTGTATTTATAACACATGGGGAAAACCCAACAATAATAATGACAATTTGATATTTTTATTACTTTATAATCATTATTTTAATTACTATTGCATTATATATTGCATACAAAAATAATAATGTATAAAGCAATTATAAAAACTGACCTCCCATGCTTGATGGTATCACCAATAACCATAAGTGGGAAGAATGGCTAAGTAGAAGTATACTTTGGCCCTGCATCCCCACTCTTGCCTCCTTTAATTTTCTTTACCTCCCTTGCGAACTTATCCCGTAGGCTTTTCCACTTGGAAGCACACTCCTCAGGCTTCACTCCAACCTATGTAAGGATATTATTAAGTAGAGAACAATTTTAATGTTTTTGGGGCTTTCATCTGTGAAATTGTCAATCCATACCTATAGAGCATCATGCAGTGCAGTCTATCCAAACTACCAAAAAAATATATATTAAAAGAAAAGAAATAACTAGCAATCTACAGACTCTAGTAACGCTAAACCTTACTTAAGTAGCCACCAGAGGAAAGAAATAGCTAGCAATCTACAGACTCTAGTAAATGCTAAACCTTACTTGAGTAGCCACTGTCTTTCCAGGCATTTTCCCACCTCCTTCGATCTTTGTATCCGAGTTGGACACTACCCATAAACATCTTTTCTCCCTCACAGCATCAATAAGTTTTTCTCCATCCATGGTAGTTAGCTACAGCCTTCAACAAGAATGCAGAAGTTGATAAAAGCAGGTGGAACTAACAAGCAATCTGATTGGACAGACGGATGAGGACATGATGCACTTTGGACGCAGAACTAGAAATCTAGGCTAAACTTGCGTCTTGGAGCATTCACATCATATTTTGGGGTGTTAACATTATTTTTGAGAATGTTCATGCTCAAAAGATGCATAAGGACACGCCGGAACAGAACGCTGGCACTTGCGTCATATTGTGAACCCACCTTAAGAATAAATGGAAGCTAGGTTCCACCTCTCTATACTTTACCCCTTCCTATGTAAGGCAAAGAACTAAAAATCGAAATGGTATTTCTGAATAAAAAGCATCAAAAGGCATCTTGGACCGATGGAATTAAACTTTGCATATATACAAAGCATTAATTTGGGAGCTACATTCGCTGGGTTCAGCTATGCCACACCTTTTTATCTTTGGGTGTCAGGAATAAGAAATAGTGTGTGTACGCATATACTAGTGGAATTTGCCCCTTTCCTGAAGAGGTAATTACTAGGCACAATTCCACCCGAGGCATGGGTCTTCTTTCCACCCAGACCATACTCAGTTTCTCACTCAAGCAAATTGGCTTCCCTCAACAACTGAGATGTAATATATAATTCGATAACTTTAGAAATAGTACAGATGTATAGATAATATGGATAATGACAGTATTGACCAATAACTATACAGTTCACTCAAAAACTCCAACTGAATAAAAATACACAATCACTCGACTGACTAAATACACAACCCTCCGATTCACTAAAAATACAATGTTTTGTCATTTTATAATTTACGAGCAATCTCCCCTATGATGTCACTATGTTTTCTAGTTAATTATCTTTAGGTCAGTTTTGCGGTTTCAATATCTTGTTCTTTCTCCGACATTCCCCCATCCTTAGATCGTGATCCTTAGATCGTGATCCTTAGATCGTGGTCCTTAGATCGTGGTCCTTAGATCGTGGTCCTTAGATCGTGGTCCTTAGATCGTGGTCCTTAGATCGTGGTCCTTAGATCGTGGTCCTTAGATCGTGGTCCTTAGATCGTGGTCCTTAGATCGTGGTCCTTAGATCGTGGTCCTTAGATCGTGGTCCTTAGATCGTGGTCCTTAGATCGTGGTCCTTAGATCGTGGTCCTTAGATCGTGGTCCTTAGATCGTGGTCCTTAGATCGTGGTCCTTAGATCGTGGTCCTTAGATCGTGGTCCTTAGATCGTGGTCCTTAGATCGTGGTCCTTAGATCGTGGTCCTTAGATCGTGGTCCTTAGATCGTGGTCCTTAGATCGTGATCCTTAGATCGTGATCCTTAGATCATGATTCTTAGATTGTGATCCTTGATCACGAGAGAGCCCATCGGCATTGCCCTTGTTCTTTCTCCAATCCCCATCCTTAGATCGTGAACCCTGATCGCAAAACAGCCCATCGGCGCCCTGTGTGACACCGTCAATTGATAAGGCTGAAGTGCTAGAGCCCATCTGGCCACTCTTTCACGTGAATCTTTCATGCTCCCAAGGTGGGTAAGGGGGTTGTGATCAGTCTCCACCTGAAATTTTGTACCCTGTAAGTATGTCCTAAAATGTTTGATACCTTGCACAAATGCTAATGCTTCCCGCTCTATTGCTGAATACCATTATTCTCTTGGTAAGAATTTCTTTGAACCATAATCAATAGGATGCTCCTCACCATTCTCGTTCTTTTGACTGAGCACATACCCAGTGGCTGAGGCAGTTTGAAGGATAAACTTTCTTGCCCAATCCAGGGTGGTCAATACAGGTTTACAAGTAAGTGCTTCTTTCAGTGAGTTAAAGGCACACTCACATGCCTCAGTCCACTTGACTACATTTTCCTTGTTTTTCTTTGTTAGTTCAGTCAAAGGGCAAGCTAGGGTGGAATAGGAGGGGATAAACCATGATAATATCCACATAGTCCCAAGAATGCCTGTACTTGCTTCTTCATTTGAGGTCTTTCACATTCTTTCACTGTGGACATTTTGCAATCCATGGGTCTTCTCTGTCCTTTGGACATTTCTGAATAGCAGAACAAACTTAAGCAAGAAAGAAGTAGAAAAATAAAACTTGAAAGAATAAAAACAAAACAAAACAAAAAAAAATTACTAGTGGAGCCAAAAACCACTAAAATTATACCAACAGAAATATGCAGGTTCCCAAGGATACAGTAAATAAAACCTAGTATAGGTCTCCAGGTACTACAGTGTAATAACCTGAGCCCACTCAGCTACTTAAAAAAATTAAAAAAAATGAAAATAAAAATAAAAAACAACAAAGCCAAACAACCACCTAGTTGCTGCTTCCTAAAAGCAGAATTTACCCACTAAGGAAATCAGCCAAAAAAACAAAACCAAAAAACCTCTCAATTCAGGTCTGTAAACTTAACTCTGAAAACCTCTCACTCAGGCTTCCTCACTAGCTGCCAAACCAACACAAGACCTCTCATCTCAGGTCTGTAAACTTTCCTCTGAAACCTCTCTCTCAGGTTCCCTAGTAAGGCCTTGGCACTCTAGTTGCTAGACAATCACACAAACTAACTCTTTCTCAGCTGGTTCGTTGCTAGACAACTGCACAAACTAACTCTTTCTCAGTTGGTTCATGCCACACCCTGCCACCAATTGGAATTTGCCCTCTTCCAGGAAGAAGTAATTACTAGGCACAATTCCCCCAGATGCCTGGGTCTTCTTTTCCACCTAGACCAAAATCAGTTTCCCATTCCAGCAAACTGGCTTCCCTCAACAACTGAGATGTAATATATAATTCGATAACTTTAGAAACAGTACAGATTATAGATAATATGGATAATAACACTATTGACCAATAACTATACTGGTCACTCAAACACTCCAACTGAATAAAAATACACAATCACTCCTGACTAAATACATAACCCTCAACTCACTAAGAATACAATGTTCTGTCCTTTTATATCTCCCCTATGACTGAGCAATCTCCCCTATGACTGAGCAATCTCCCCTATGAAGTCACTATATTTTCTAGTTAATTATCTTTAGGTCGGTTTTTCGGTTTCAATATCTTTTTCTTTCTCGGCACTTATATGTGTTCCACATCCTGCCAAACCAATGAGATAAATGAAACATATCCTTTACGGTGAATAATTCTACATCAGAAACCTTACCTCAACACTTTATTTTCAGGTATTTGGCCAAAAAAAGTGTATGTATCTCTACTTCCTACCAAACCTTGGTGACAAATAAAAGATATTCTTCATGGTTAACAATTCCATATTAGTGATAGATTTAAGAACTACAATTTTGGATTACTTAGATACATTTCTTTCTGTGCACGTGTGAGGCAAAAGAAAAAAGAAAAAAGAAGCAGAAATGGTATTTCAGAGGAACGCTTGAACCTAGATTTTTAAATTTATCATACAACATTACTCTGCAGGAGACATGGGCTGGGTTCCACCTAGCCACACCTCTTCCTCTGTGTGTGTTAGGCAAATAATAGTTTGTTGCTTAAGTATGCATGTTTGTGGTGTACATATGCATGATTGTGTGTATCTACTTTATCACCTAAGCATAATACTTATTGAAATCCACTTTTTATAATAGACACATCCTACTCCAAGGATGATTTTTAATCTAAAAACATTGAGTTTCGTGGCCACACCTCTTTCTGTAATTGTGTGAAATAAAAAATAAAAAAAAGTTAAACAGGACAAACACAAAGACCTAGAGACTTCAGGCTTGGTATCCACACAAATATCACTCACAAATTCCCACCTGGTCATACTTCTTTCTCTGGACATGTCAGGCCAAAAAAATGCCAAAATAGGTACTTGGTGAAACTCTTGGCTATGGGCTAGGTCATTCTTGGCCACATCACTTGACTGGCAAATTACCATATGAAATGAAACCCACTCTCCGGAGTATTTATATCCTGCATTGATGAAGGCTTTTAGCCAACAACTTTGGATTAATTGACCACACCTCTTTTTGAAAATGTTGGGTGGGGAAAGGGGGTGAAACCAACATAAGCACAACTCACCTTGCGGGGCCAGGTACCAGTGCAGATTAGTTGGTACTCCAGGAATATTTCAGGTACTCCAGGAATATTTCAGGTACTCCAGGAATATTTCAGGTACTCCAGGAATATTTCAGTGGTTGCTGGAATGCTCCGTAACCCACCCTGCAATAACTGGGTAAACTGTTTTCATTGCTCCTATGTACCCCTGTGGCGGTAGCGGGGCTGCTGCAGCTGTAATAGGTGATCTGGTGCAGTTTCCCACTTTGCCTAAGGAATGGCTTGGGAAATATGTGAAGGGACAAATGTACAAATACCAGGAGACACTTCCTAAATTGCCAGTGCCCTCCCTGCAGCAAACGCTGAGGAAATACCTCATTGGAGTTAAGGTAGGTTGTATTAGTTTGCGTTGGAGTGTGTTTAGCATACTGAAGTGCATTCTGCATATAGAGAATCTGATATCTATTGTAGTGTAGTCTTTTGAGATTGACCACAAAGTGAATGTATGTGTAGGTATTAATACTTGTTCAGATGGCTCCAATACAGGTATGTATAATCAAATGCATGGGAAGATAATTCTTAATGGGAGGGGGGCCTTATTATTTTGTGGTGACTACTGTTAGGCTACTGAAGTGTGAAGGGGAGGGGGTTCCAGATCCTTGCCTGAGAATACAGTCCCACCTGTTAGTTTACCCATGTGACACATCTTTGTGAAGTCTGGGAATTGATTGGATGACCTTAATTGGGAATGTTAGTACTCCTTAATTTGGAATGATCATAGTTTTGATATAGCAGATCAAAATACCTACAATATATTGGTCATATGTTTAAAAGAAAAAATAATCCATTTGTGTTAGTCAACAGTATATACCCTATAACAAGAACTTCATAGTGCAGTAAAACCATGCAGATGTAACAAATTACTTTCAGGATGAAAATCATGTTATCAAAATCATGGATTTTATAAAAACAACAATAGCATTGTTGCTGGTGTGCACAAAATGAACCATTACTGCTAGGGTCAGCTACCATTTACAAAAGAGATCTTCAAAGTCATTCACTGGCAAAGGAGTTATCTTCTATAGTCTATGTAGTGCTTAGATTCCTGTCTTCTTGCTAGAAAATCTCTGGTTTGCTGTGGAAGTGGTCATACATAGTAATTCACCACAGGTGCTCATTCTTTTAAGATGGTCAGTGGTTGATCCAGAGATATCTCATAAGGCCTCTTCTTTCCTTCTGTACTAACCATGTGTGGCATTCTTTCTCAGGGTAATCTTACCTCAGTTTATTCACAGAATTATCTGGGAGTTGCAGTCTGTCAGTCCCTAAGTGAACAAAACCACCAAGATGTGGTGTTCTAACTGCTAATAGACTGGATTAAGATTAAGAATAGAGCTGTGTGGCAGCTAGTAAACTTCTAAGTATGAAGCCTCCATTTTGCTTGCATATTGTGCATGCTTGTAATAATAGAGTGGATAGAAACTTCCTGCTGGTGAAAAATCAAGCCATCTAATTCATGGTTTGTTCACTGGCGCGAATTCAAATAGTTTTTATGCAGCATAAAGCTCTTGTTATAGGATATATATGTACATACTAGCAGGCATACCCAGTGTTGCCACAGATATAATGACGTGCCCATTTGAAAAGGTGTGGCTATATATCACCCAGTCTGATGGCTTCTAGTTTTGTTCCTATTCAGTTTAAAAGTCTGGTAAATTGTCTGTTCATTAATTATTCATAAATTTTAAAAATATGTTTTTGAATCTGTAGTTATAATTTCACAAAGATTTCAAACTTCCAATTACATTGATGGTAAAATATTCTAAGTTATGTATTCATATATACACTTGTAGTCTTGCATGCTTATGTTAATTGGGGGTGGGGCATTGAAAGTGAAGGTTATGATGAGCTGCCTAGAGGTCATGTTCTCTTTAGAGATGTCATTCCAGGTTCAAGATTTTATCACTCAACGAAAAAAGCTACAATTAATCCAGATCAATTTTGAATATTTAGCTCCTAGGCTCTTTAGAAAATATTATCAACCTCTCAGATTGACAGTCATTCCAATCAGCCACAAGACAATTCTCAGTTCCTTTCCCTAACATTCACTTCAAAATGATTTTATTTTGTGATACTCCCCACCATTATCTTCCTTCAATTAAAAAAAAGCATCCTGTTAAGGTAAGATACTTAACCATCTGGCTCAAATGTTGAAGTCCAAAGTCATGCAAGGCCTGCTGATTAATAATGAAACACACCCACACCAAATCACAAAATGCAATGTCTTTTATTGTGAATTTACCAGGGGAAAATGAAATGGCAAACATGAAGATTAAGAAGAAGTTTCCCAGCCACCGACACAGGCATGCTTATAGAAAGAAGTAGCTACCTTGGCTAGCTGAGAAGGGTAAGTCATCAAATAAAGCACATCCCTAATGAAAAAACTGTTTGTTTAGAAGAAAGCAGGGTCATAGAAATTGACAAGCTGCAATTGTACACTGAGAATCTGACCAAACATGCTAAACAGTGTCAAGGTTCCATTATCCTGATTGGTAAAATGAGGAATGGCTTGGTATCTGTACTCTCTGGTCATTGCTCTACTGTAGCCACACCATATGGTCAGATTTCTATATCAATACAGTCTCTGGAAGGTAGTTGCAGTGGATTTACTCTATGCATATATAATCTTCACATGTATTTAATTAAAATTATATTCTTCTTGTGGCGATCTTATATTACATTTCCTTAAAAACGCTCAAGGTTTAGTATCTTGTACTTATCAGAATTGGATTCAGCAGGTCCAAAATGTCTAAATGAAGTTATATGTATGACTTCATATCAAAAACAAGGTTGGCATGAAAATTATTGCTCATAAAAGCATCTAGCAGACAGTACATCGATCCTAACGAAACATTTCTTCTGCAGTACAAAAAAGTCAAAAATGTTAACAATAACAAACGAACTTAAGAGCACATTGAATTACCATATACACCACATGAGGAAATGCTAGCCAAATAGGGGGAAAGGTAATGGATTATAAAAGTGAAGAAGTTACAAACGAGTGGAAAGAATGCTAAAAGCATGATGTTCAGAGCCATACCAACATTATTAGCAGTGTGCTGAAATTCCCTCTAGTACTTACTAACTAGAGGTCTCAATGAGCCTCACATTCAGAATTGTCCACTAGTCCAAAAAATGTTCATGCAAAATTGGACATTCCTTTTGTATAGCAACATACTATGTTGAAATCACTCACTCTCTCTCTTTTATAACCTGTATCATACTATCAGTCAAATTCTTACTTATTTCATTTCTAGAACTAGGGTAGATATAGTCAGGAATAAGTCATACTGAAGCACCCAGTGATAATAACGAATTAAGTTAGTGACTAATCAATTGGCAACTACAATACTCTAGCTTGGTACAAACCATAGTTTTATGGCCTTGTGAGCAAACCACCTGGTAGTAAAAATAATACACAAAGAAATGTGTTGATGAAACACTATCTGGACTTTAATAGGAACTGCTTTGTAGAAGTTGAAGTCATTTTTATTATTTTATATTACAAGCTGCATAGTTAAGCTTCACCTGTCTTTCCATCTGACCACTCTCTAATTTCAATTATAAAACATAATTGGAAGTACAATAACAGTAATTATATTGTTATAATTGTTTAAGTGATACACTTTCCCTATAAGCCACACTATGTAAACGTAATCAATTATTCTAAAATAACCTGAATGAGGTTAGCACAACTGAACCACATTAACTTACAGCAAAAGCATGAATGTACAGCATGGCATGTTGGATTCCATCCTTGGCTGGCTTGTAATTAAAAAAAAAAAATAATAAATAAAATTAAAAAAAAAAAAAAAAAAAAAAAAAAAAAAAAAAATTTGTTTCAAATCATCACTTCCTTTCATTTTAGGATTAATGCTCAAGGCAGTTGAGAGTGTTTTATAACTTTGTTGACCCGTTTATTCCGCAAGGCAATTAACCGAGCTGGCCTGCTATAAGAAGTTGTAATCCTAATAACACACAACATGCACTTCCTGAGATTCCTGCAAACATATTTGCACTGTTTCTGGCAAAGTTGAAATTCAAATTAAGCATGCACCTCATTTGCTAATATTGTATACAGTTAAACAGTTTTGACATAACTTGAACAAAATGGACTGTGCAACATTGAGCAGTGCTGATGGCTCCAAGATCATGTGACCAGAGACTTTTCGCGGAATGAGTAAATATAAAGTTGAGATTTGCATATGTGGTGTAGATCGTTCCCTAAATTGAATGGATGAAGGTCACAAAAATATGTAACGGTTTCAACCTCACTGCTCTTGAGTCATTCCAATGCTGTATTAGTGGTGTTTGACGCTGTTGATCCAAACATGAAACTTTCTTGAAGTTAATAGGATCAAAGAAAGTTAGTAATGTCTAAAACAAATGCTTGCTTAATGCTGGAACACATATCATCAAAGTTTGAGTAATGCTTACCTAAATATAGAGGTAAAATGGAAATAGTGTGATTAATTGTTGAACCAGCCGTGGTATGCAAAGATTATGCCATTGCTTAAATGGTATTCTGGTGTTCGGCGTATATGCTCCATGAGTAACTCCGTTTTGGAATGTAATGTCTAGTCTGATATTGTGCCAGTGATATCTAACTTGTTAGTTTAACACTTATTTGAATTGTTTACTGTGTTCAGTAATTGTTTGTTGCTTATTTATTATTTTTTTCCTTTGGTTTTTTGGTGTCATTATTGATGTGTCAGTCCTTCTATAGAAGAACAAATGCTCATCTTGGGTTTATAGAAAACTGGCAGAAGGTGAATCATGTATTTGCACCTGCATGTAGTACATGTGTGAAATCGATGCTGCTGCTCTAAAGCTGCCATCATCTGCATTAGGATGTCAAATTAAGGAGATACTAAAAACTCTTAAATGTTTGGGCCAACTCCTGAGAAGCACACAGTGATTTTTTGAGCTGCATGATCATTGTGTACACCCACGTCATCATCATACTCTCCTGTTTACATCATCAGTAACAAGATATTTTCCAAAGATTATGAGATGTTTAACATCAATCTTCTTTTTCTCACTGGTGGAGCCTAATGATATATAGGACGCATCAACATTATTTATTTCTAATGCTCACACTAGTCGGTCCTGATGACATACTGTACATGTAGATGCCTTAACAACACTTTTTAGATTGTGTGTGAACTGTTGGCTTACAGGTCGATTAGCTTGTTGCTCTTGTGTCCATAACTTTCAGATAGTTATCTGGGAATGGTTGAGAACGGTTGGGATAAGAAGTTATTTTCTAATTTCTCTTGCCCTTCTCCCAACAAAGTCAAATATATTCTGGTTTTTAGCAAAATCAATGTAATTTTGTTACCTTGAATAAAAATGTGCTATTCTTTGCCCTGCTGCAGCCTTTACTCAATGATGACGAGTTTGAGAGAACCAAAATATATGTGGCTGAGTTTGGCACACCTGGAGGAACAGGAGAGGAGCTTCAGAAGAAATTGCTGGAAAGAGCAAAGGCAAAGGAGAACTGGGTAGGATTGGTGTGTTGTAGATGATGATACAAATATTCGTGGAATACAGAGAAACTTAGTTTTTTTGATGATAAACACTAAAAGAAACTCAAGATTTTTATCTTTAGTTTTAGTTTAGTTCAGTTTAGTTTAGTTTAGTTTAGCGTGTGTGTATGTGTGTATGTGTGTGTGTGTGGGTGAGTGGGTGGATGGCTGGGTGTGCTTCAATGACTCCCCTCCAAAATATTGTCATCCTTCATTTAAAACAATTAGTACTGTTCTGAGGAGTTTAGTGGTGTTCGAGACACCAAAGTCAGATAGACACCATATTCTTATTCCGCCTCCACCCTACTCATTGTCTTAAAAGTACTGAATGTAATATGGTATGGGAATGGCTCGCGGCGTTTATTTCACTGTAGTACACTACCCATTCTTTAGGGTGCAACATGTCTGTGCATGATCTGGGTCAAGAAGCATGGCTAAGGACTGGTTCAACACAATGCACTTTCATTTTAAAATGCAGTGGAAATGAAATGACTTTTTAGGTTATTGCATTTGGTGTACCAACATATTATGAACCATTTATGCACTCCACATTTCACACAAACAAAAGTATTGGTTCTCTGCTGGTGTTGTATTTCTAAGGTGCGTGCATATGTATACACAGCTTCTGGAGTGGTGGGACGAAGTGGCCTATTTAAGGTTCAGAGAATCTGTAGTGGTGAATTCTAGTGGTGCTGTTGGGTTCCCTTCTCAGCCCCATGGTGACCAGGACACCTATGTCAGGTAGGACAGTGGCTGTATGCAATCATTGAAACAGTGTAGACATTCAAATTCGTCATGTCATTCTTCTTTATTTTACTCCTTTTTTTAATAATTGTGTATATCTGTGAACAGTACCATTACCAAGTTCATAATGGCTACTCTTAAGTGGAACCTGCTAATACAAAAGTGAGTGCACTTATTCTTCTCTGCCTCTCTTCAATATTTTTTCTATTTTTTTATTCTCCTCTTCCTTGTTCTCGTATAGTAACTCTTTTTTTCCAGTTGCTAATCTTTCCTTTCCTCTCCATCCGTTCCAATCCTCTCCACTACTTCTACTAACTCATTCCTCCTTTTTTCCCCTTCTATTCTTGAAATGCTAATTTTCTTACCTCTCTCCATCAACCTCTCTCTCACTTTTACTTCTCTTTTGCATATCCATCTTTCTTCATTAGATGTCTCTTTTTCCACGTTCTTTCCTCCTCCCATTTATGTTCAACACTTTTTCTGCTCAAAACATTATTCATGGTTACCCAACACCCTCTCTATAACCATATCCTCTCCCATAGTGATGCTGTACCACCAGATATGTATCGCAAGAAGCCCATGTGTATGGCACAGTATCCTATCTTCTCCAAGTGCCGGATACCCACCTTGCCAGTGGATGTGAAAAAGCAAACTCTATTTTCTGATTCTAGACATGTGATCCTCATCAGAAATGGACATGTAAGCAATTGAGACATTTTTTTTTAATCTAACTGCTGCGTGTGTTCATGTGTATGTGTGGGTGTAAATGGGGTGTAGTCCAGCTTAGCCACACCACCATACTGACACAGTGCAGTGGTCTAGCAAACTATAATACAAATTGCCATTGCCATAAGTATTTTAATGTACAATCAAATTGCCCTCTGTTTAAAGTCCACCTGTTCCACCCACCTTTTGGCGTAGGTTCTCACTTGGATCAAAATATTGAGCATTTTTGTACTATTTACGACTAAATAAAATTTCAAGGAGTAGTGGGTATGGCATGATGACAAAAAGAGGATTCCTTCACAACTGGAATTACTATACCTTGCCAGACTGCCTCCCTGTAGTGTGATGGCATGGTTATGCCAGACTAAGTGGAGAGGTGAGAGTGGAGGGGGCATTTGTTTCCTCCACCAGTTCATAATGTCGTATGTGAGGACTATCTACCTATCATAGTACCTCTTCTTTAAAATTCCTTTATCTGACCTACCTAACATCAGACCTGTGCCCTCCCATTGTCCCTTCTATGTTTCCATCATGGTTACAACCTTCTCAGAGACGATCTCTTAACACATTTCAAACACATACAAAAATAATTAAATATTTTCCACAAAGCTCGTGTGAGTGTAAGCAATCACATGTATAGCATTGAGTTGCATTTGGAATTGCCCAACCAATTCATTAAGGACGTTCCTGGTACTCTGAGTAAGTACCCATCTGTTTGAATTTTTGTCTACTTATGTTATCATTAATTAGGTTTGTGTATTCTAAGTGTCTAGTACAAAGAGGATACATTTGTTTCCATGCATGTTTGTTCTTCTTGCTTTTGGGGAGAACCATATTCACTGACTTCATCGCTCGATCATAATAGCTTTCTTTCTTTTCTTCCTTTTGTACAGGAAAGATGAAAAATCTTTTCCATTCACCCTTTATACCTTTACTATTTTCATTATCCCCAGGGTACATACCTAGACAATTTCATAGCACACTATAGGAAGAGTGGTGGTGAGGTAATCATCTCTTTGTTATATTTTCTGTGCACTCTTGTAGTTCTATAAGCTGGACGTAATCTACGAGTGTTCTGACGGGACGTTGGCCATTGCTCCACCCTCTTACATCATGAAGGAGGTGCACAAGGTTGTAGATATGGCACCTGAGTCATGTGACCATCCTGTGGGTATTCTCACCTCAGAGCATAGAGACAACTGGGCGAGAACCAGAGAGGAGCTGCATCAAGGTGTGTGTGCCTATTCTTTAATACAATAATAATAACCAGAGGCTTATAGCAGCTTCACTTTCAATAATTAAGCCACCGGTTGTCCAGCATATAAAATTACTACATCTTTGCTTATAACGTTTTTTCTCACAAAGATTTCTCGCTAAACTTTTTCGCTTCCCAATTAGCCATTATAGGAAGCAGTTGGCAGACTATTACTGTTTTTATCACTGTAAGCAAATGTAGCAATATTCAAGTCAATCCCAATGGTGAAATGCACAGGTCCAAGTTATGCCAGAAATAAAATCTATAGGTGACCTGGACTTTTATAATAATTCATATTATTGCTGATGTGTCAGCATAATTGCTTGAGAGAGACTTCTTTGTGGCTAACCCAAGATCACTTAAGACCAGTAATTTCCTGCATCACCATGTTCTGTTTGCCACTCAACACTATCAACCTCCAAATAGACCAACAACTTGACTACCACTTAGTTAGGTATCTCAACTTCCACTATCCACTCAAGAGTGTTTGGAAGCCACTTCCTGCTCATACAACACAGTTGTTGAGAGGATAAAATATCTCTCAGATGCTTCAAAGGTGATTCAGGTGTTCCAGCTAACATCAAATGTGAAAGTCTGGATGCCAGTGTACAGTGTGATGTCATTCTCTGGATGCCAGTGTACAGTGTTATATCATACAACCAATCACTTCTACACCTGGACTAGATAATCTCTCAACATTAACCATACCATTTCAGATTTCGAGTATTATTTGTTGCAGGTCATTCCACAAGAGAGCAGACAATCTTCATCTACAACTGATGAGCCTTCTGTTGCTGCAATGAAGGGATTTTTTAAATATTTTTTTATAATCGATTCTGCACTTCTATTGCTCTTCCAATCTGTAGATTCTGTGGGGTTACCCAATGTCACATTGAAAAAAAAAAAAAAAAAATGTGGAGCCTTCCTTGAATAGCAAAGTTATTCCATATTTGTAGATGTTGATGGGTTTGGAAAAGCAGACCATTTGTTGGCAGCATCACAGCTAATAATAGTGTGACTTCTGCAGCTATTTTGTACTCTGCTTGTCTAACAGTGTAAGCTTTGCATTTATTGAAAGTATCTGATTGCCCCACAATAACAAGGAAGACATTTTTAGGTACCAGGATTCTATCTTACAAGCAGTAAACTTTGTTTGAAAAAAAAATAATGAAATGTACTGCTATCATTTGAGAGTCCAAAGTGGAGATTTGCTAGTTGCAGGTGATGGAAGGTTAGATAGCCCTGGATGCAGTGCAAAGTATGACTCCTACTCATTTCTCGAAATATTTTGTGGTGAAGTGGTGAATTTTCAACTAGTTTAGGTTAAAATGATAGGTAGATTTTGCTAGAACATGTAACATACATTTATCAACATCATATTGAATTACTAGAGTAATGAGGTTGGTGGAAGCTAGTACATGGAAATGGACAGCCTACACTGATTCGTGGAATATTGATGTGAGTGTGACTGACCAGCATCAGCAGATCAGCAAGTGGATCAGACATCACTGGAGGCCTTCCACAATGTAGTTTTTCAATGTACCAAAAAATATCACACTGTCATGCCAAGGCATGAAGAGCAGCTATCTATATACTGTACTATTCTGGATATTTCATAAATTTTGGGCTGCATTAGTATATATTATATGTAGACTAAAGTTGGCATCTATGCTCTTTAATGAAAATGCAGATTGTGATTATACTACAACTGAGCAAGGTGAAGAACATTATGATGTGGTATGGTCGAAATATAGATAGGGTGAATACATAGTATGGAAAGTGAAAATGGATCCCACCTATGGTAAGTAAAATCATGGCTTTTACCAGTGGAGCTTAATATACATTTATCTTTTAATCCTTGCAGAGTATATTGGCTTGTAAAGTACTTCAATAATGTGTAACAGGAGGTTCCAGACTATGATCCACTGCATACCCGGGTCTCTGATTAGTGGGTTCAATAAACTTGGCAAAACCACAGCCATTCAGGATTACATGAGTAGATTTATCAAAGATGGGGCTGTTAGGAGATACTAGCTGCTCCAGAATGCAGAATGACAATTTCATTTTGGAAGTAAAAAAAAAAAATGTATGCAAAAAAAAAAAAAAAAAAAAAAAAAAAAAAAAAAGCCCAACAAGAATAGAATGATTTTTATTGAAGAAGTAGATGGCAAAATTAATCTAGAATAAAAGTGAAGAAAGTAATGAACTGTTTAACCAGTATATAAAAAAAAATGATAATAATAAAGACTTTTTTTTTGTCCTATCACCCTCACTTTAATATCCATTTAAAGTCCATTGTCAATATCTTGACAATGGACTTTCTGATCAACCTCAAACAGCTGTTGTGGGTAGCTTGTGTACTTTTTTTAGATCTGAAGTTAGAAAATCCCTATCCATGAATCACTTTATTAGGTCCACTTAGTGATGTGCTAACCATATCCTTTGCTGGTTACTAGGGTTTGCTTGATTAGTAACCTAAGTAAGTTTCTCATTGTTGCATAAATTTGTTTCATGTAGATTAGTGATAGGTTATTGAATGTCATGCTATGTATTATATTATAATCCCCCATTGATGGGAAGCCAATCTATTAAAGGAAACAGATGAATCTCTGGAGAAGTAGAGTAGTCTGACTGAGTCATGAATTTTGACATCAAACTTGAGTAATATCAACATCTATGTATGTATTCCTTCTCAATGGTGGATAATGCCTAAACTTACTTTTATCCTATATTTACCTTTAGACAATAAATTGATTGATTGATTAGTTTTGTATATTTATAGGGAAATTTGGAGTTTCTTTTTACTCATGTGAGCAAGTTTGTGTAGGAAAGAACCAAAGATATATGCACACTTGATGAATTGACAGAATCCTTTCTAAGAGATAAATAGTGATAAATATAAGTACATCATTTTCTGTAAATATTAAAGGAATACATTTGCACATGTATTCATGTGCATTGATAATTAATATACCACTTGTACAAGTATATAGTACTATTCTTCCTTAGAATCACTTACTGTGGCTGGCCTGTGCAAATGCTTAACAGTTCCTGTCACCACACACTATCACTTTCCTTGTTCCATAACTAGAATGACCACCTCAGAGAATATGTAAATTCAGATGTTAATGAAACTGCTTTACTTGCACAACTTTACATAGCAATACTCATGTCTCAGACTACTGTACTTATCCAGATATCAACCTTCTTATAATAGTTTAGCTTCCCTCCAATGGAGGTAGCAATATAACACTTAATTTTTTTTGTTGTAATTAACACCTTATTACAGGCACCTAATTTTCCTACTGATATCATTAATCTACATGAAACAAATTAACTCAACAAATATCAGTTTACTCTGGTCACTATTCAAATATGTAACTAATGAATGTTACCAGTCCAGGATGTGGCTAGCAGGTTAGGGCACAATCTAACAGCCATACCTTTCTAATATATAATATCTGATCTAAATATTTAATCCTTAACAGTATATTGTGAAAAATCATTTTTGTCCATACATTTAACTGTAACCAACAGACAAACTGATTTTTTGTTGATATTTGTAGAAAAAAATTGTATTTAAAAAAAAAAAATTTTTTTACTGTTGTGCTAAAATTAGTTTGAGTGGACCAATAGTGGATGAATTATTCTGGGAAAGAACAAAAAAACATCTTGATATAGATCTTTCGTATTTTGAAGTTAAATTTTACCGGGGAAGGGGGGGGGGGGTTTCTCACTTGCTTCTTTTTTTTTACACCAATTTTTTTTTAATCATCACATTAGCAAACAATTCAAGGTTCCTCAGTAGTCATTTTGATAGGAGTATCAGCTGAAGTTCCCACAAAAACCGCTCAATAAGGCAATATGAGTTTTAGCTGAGACAACGAATGTTTGAAAACTTTTCTGGCTATCAATTTTGAAACCAGGATCATTCCAATATTAACATTACAAATTTAACTGTCCAATGAGTTTCAAAAACTGGAATACCAGGTTTATATCAATAGCTCTTTATCTGTATGTATGTGCCTGCTATAAATTCCTATAATTTTGAAGCAACCAAACCACTGTGGGTATCGAAAGAAGGGAAATTAAGCTTTGAGAACTGTAGTGTGGTTAGTTTCTTTTAGTAAGACTTATTTGGATCATAGTAGACAAAATTGTCAAAATGTCCATCTCATGCCATAAAATGAGCAGCCATTTCTGATCTCTGGTTTGGAGGAGCTGCATTTAAAGCACAGAGGGAAGAACAGGTGTTGATTATCTATTATCTAAGCAGTTCGTTGCACATGATTTCGAGGTTGCAAGGGAATTCATTATGAAGGGGATTTAAAAAAATGAAAAAAAAAACATATGAAGTCAATTAAAACAAAAACGAAAACAAAACAATTTTTTTTTTATTTAATTAGTGCAATACAAGCTTTCAGGTTTTTTTGGAGTAAATGGGTGGTTGTGTTAGTGTCCAAACCACAAAAATATGTACATAATATGTTATGTATCCACAATTGTGTGATAAATTTCGTACATACATACATGTGGAACATGAAAGTGGAGGAAATTCTAGCTCAAGGTATACAGTCACCTTTTCTACTCTCCCACAAAGTAATTGTTTACTGTTTGGAAACACCAAATTTGTTGTTAAAACTAAGTGGATAAAGTAAGTGCTCTTACTGTATGGGAACCCAAAAAGTTGTAATCTTGCCACAACTTTAACCTAATCTTAAGTGTTCTAAACAATTATTTTTCTTAGTCTAAAACACTATGTTTTAATAAAGATTATAGTAATTATTTGCCACAGGTCTCTTGCTATTATTGTATTACAAACTCTGCAGATCCAGCAAATCAGTTGACTCTCGATGCTATAGAATCAGCTCAACTTGTGTTCTGCTTGGACAAGAAGTCTCATGATATAGAGTCAACTCAGAGCCACTTGGGATTCATATACTGGGATTATCACAAGACCATGCTAGCCAACCGATTTCTCCATGGACATGGGAGTAAAAATAACAGCAGCAACAGGTGGTTTGATTCTTCTTCGCAAGTATGTTCATATATAATATGACAATACATACATGCAAATGCATGTGCATGTCAATTAAAAAAAATTTTTTTTTCTTACTGCTTTAGTAAATGTTTGTCAGAATAAATGTGGCAGGCAAAAGTATCCTTTCTGGTTGATATATTATGGTGATTTCTATTTAATGAAGAGGGATGTGATGTTGCTAATTTTCTTGTCTCTAAGCTGCTACCACAAGGCAACCACAGATTCACCTTGAAATATTGTTGTCAAGGGGAAGACACAATCTGTGTTTTAAAGAAGGTGGTCCTCATCTTGAAAAAAGCTTAATTGTTATGTAACTTATCATAATGCTTAGACTCTTGCTCACATGGACAATTTATATTAGGCCATGTTGGTCTGCTTAAATATGCTGACAGACTTGCACAAAAAGTTAAGAATTTTTTTTAATGTTAATCACAATGTTTGGAAAGAACAAAAATATCTTAAAATTAATTTTTGATAATTATGTATTAAAAAATAGTAGTCGTGTTCACCTTTTCAATCATTTCATTATTTTCAAGTTTGGGGAAACTAGAAATGTTTAGGGGGAACTTCCTGATCAAATGAACCTATTAGCTCTCCAAAAACAGAGTGAGCCCAGTGTAAATAAAATTATTACCAAATTTAAAGAATGCATTATTAAAAAAGAAACTATTAAAAGTCCAAAAATTCTTCCCTCTACTTCTCCATTATCTCAGCTTTGTTACCCCATAATTGAGGGAAACCATTTGCCAAAGAGATAAATAACTGTGCTCATTGCATACTCTGACATCTGCATTGGAGTGAAGGCTCTTAATTTTGAGGTTATCGCCAACAGCCCAAATGACCTTTTTAGGGGGCTTGCTCTATTTAATTTCCAGTGTCGACTGACACTTGCTGAAAATGAAAGATTGTGCTTCACCATGATAAGGCCCAATGCGTCTCTGCTTATACTCTACTGCCACACAATTGTGAGTATAATGTAGACCTCACTGTACCAAACAAGGATGCAGCCAAAGCACTTCTCTTATAGTGCTTACTGCTGATGTGGATAGCTACATCAAGTTTCCCACCATTAGCAATGCTGAAGTCTGAGAAGCTGGGAGTTCATGGGTATACCGTAGCATTGATTATTATGCATACATAATTTGAAATGTACAAAATTAATTCTGTGTTGTTTATTTGTGTAATCAGCATTTTAATTTTATTCAGATATGTGTGGGAGAAGACGGAGGAGTGGGCTCTATCTTGGAACATTCTTCAGCTGATGGTCCATGCTCAGTCATAATGACAGTGTTTGCTCTAGACCTGTTGTAAGTATATGTTTAGTACACTAGCCCAAGCTGTCCCATCATTTCAAACTGGTTCCTATTTGGATAGATAACTAAGACATTAATGATTAAGGTCTTGTAGATGAATTGGGGGAAGGAAAGGAAACATATATAGACATACATTCCTTCTGGCATCTTTTGCAACTCAAAACTGGTCCAGTGAACTTTTCCACCCTCCTGACCAACCAAATCATATATATGTAGGAACAGGGGGATTCCAGAGTAAAAGTTTCTGTTCTTTGTACTGGTCGACCCTCCTCATTTCTACTTCTGATGATATTTTTTGTAAAGATCTGTTTTAGTACTATATAATTTAGACAACTAAATTAGCTGTTCCCAACTAATCTACATTTGCCACATTACAATATGGATGACAGTGATCCCAAGTCATTGAACTATGTCACTCTATCACTACATATCGATTGCTGTACCTGTGGGTTTGATGTACACACACATCTTTGAGGAAGGAACATAAATGACTGGTATTTAGTGTTGCCAAGTTTCTGCTGTCAATATATACTAAACAGACTCTAAAATTATATCAAACAAAAGAGAAATATACCAATTTCCCCTAAATATATGCCAAGTTCCACACTTATTAATGAAGATGAATTTTCTTATTTTAGTGGTGCAGAGCAGCATCAAGTAATGCATTGACTTGATGGTAAAGTGATGGAAGCTATATTGTGTATATTGAAAATTTAATGATAAATGAGATTAAGGGTGCTCATTTCTTCAAAATCTTCAACCACATGTACAAAAAAAAACAACAAAATTTTAGAAAAATTTTGATATCCATGAAATTTTAGGGCATTGCTGGTCCAGATTAAGAAAATCCAACATGGATAGAGATACATATGCAATAATTTGAACATTACTATGGAGTTTGGCTACCAAGATTTTATATACTCTAGCAGTCCTGAGCATATAGAAAATAGTGAACCACACCCACACACAGATCATCACCATTCTTTAAAGTCCTATAATCACCAAAGTACATATATTGATGGTACTCATTGGAATTGTACCTCAGGGTGTGGTGTATTAAACATATGAGAAGGCAAATTTGTGAACTGTCACACAAGCACAGAACACTGATTGTTTGATATCCTATCTTCTCACTGGTAAAATGTAATTTTTGCCGATTGTGATATTTGTAATTCTGTAGCCATGACACATCTAATCATCATACACATAAAAAGTTTTAGAATTAGATAGAATGCAAATCTAATGCTATAAATGTTCATATGATTCACATTGAGGAAGTAATGATGGCCATATATTCAACAGAAAATCAACTATTCACCTAAATTTTATAGCATAAATAAAATTTTTTCTTCGTTTTTTGGACTGCAAGGGAAGTATGAAAAAATTCCAAATATATACCAAATGTTAACTATACCAAACCACAGAAATGTATACCAAGCCCTTATGAATTATACCAAATCGATACCAAGTTGACCCAATTTGGTATATAAATATACCAAATTGCAACACAACCGCTGGTATTGTTGATCTCAATAATTTTGTATTTGTTTTCTGGACAGGTTCTGTGCTATGACAGGAGGAGATCATTTTTTTGATGCCAGATTTCATGTGTTCTAATATGCAATCATAATACTGTAGTTTCTATAATCTAATCTATGTAATGACTTGCTAAAATATCACTATACCTCTCCAATTACAAAACTGAGCGGATTTCATTTATTTAAATTGAGTAATTATTGCATATGACTCGTATTATCTGCCAAAAAACTTCTCTGAGGAACCTATTATTGCTGTCAATATTTTTCTACCTTTATCAATGCAACACATAGCATCTACTCTACACAAACTGTACACATAGTCCAAACTATTGTGATGTATAAAGAGCAGTTGTTTACTTACCCAGTGCACACATGCAATATCAATACTATGTTTCAGTTTGTCATGTTTATTTGACCTATTCTCATCTCTGCTAAATTGCAGGGGTGTGTATAATGTCCTCTCTGAGGAATCTCCTGTTCCAGCTTCAGCACTGCATCCTGTCCAGCCTCTGCACTGGAACATCACTCCTCGTGTGGCTTGTGACATAAAGATAGCTATGACCAACTTAGACAAGTGAGAAAGAGATGGAATCATAATATCTTGTAATGCTATTAAATGTGAAATATTTATATTTGATGCATATAGAATCATCTTGCGCTTCTTTTTCCGATTAAAAAAAATTCAAACTACATCATTACCCAAAAGGGGCATGGTCATATGTGCTCCAGGGGGAGTGAAAGAAAACGATATTGTCTGTTATGGTAACAGGTTTATGAACCTTTCATAATTTAGATTTCCATTAGTATCTGCCCACAACCTCTGGCCAGATCCAGCATGTTTAGGAACTTAGCCTCACCTAGTTTATCATTAAGCTCTTACACCTTTGGCACTTTGTGTGTGTGCATGTGTGTGCATGTGAAATTGTCCAGTAACTCATCATGACTCCAGCTTACCTTATCACTCCTTTTCTTCTGGGTGTGTTAGGCAAAATATAGTATGTATCTATGTGTATACAGTATGTTGTTTGTGTATGTATATCTACATTTCTGCTAATCCACTGTAGAAAATGAACCACTCCTCAACTCCTCAAATAAACACATCCTTCACTGGGGATAGTTTATAGCACAAAAATGTCGAGGCATCTAGATATGCATCTTCCTGTAGGCATATAAGGCTAAAAATGCCTAATATTGTGCTTAAGATTAACACTAGGAACTAGAAACTAAAACTATATGTACATACAGAAAAGATTATTCACTCTCCACTGCCGAAGAGAAGGATTAACACAAAAACTTCCTCTGCTTTTTTCAAATTATGTTCTATCTGAAAAATCTGAAGAGTATACCACAACCATTCTGTACATTTCAGTTGGCAATAATTTTTTTTTGTTATCGTTCTTTCTGTAAAGTATATTTACATTCTTGGTATAAGGTTGCAACAGCAAGAGCTACTTCATTGATCAAATACTCTGATAATACATGTATTAGTGGCTGTAAGTAGACTTGATCTTTATAAACAATACATGACAGTACAGTATGTTGTTTGTTTCAAATTAAAGAGGAATCTGGTTGGGGAGAATCCAGTACTCCCATGTACTGGTATCATCCTGTGATAATTGGTTGAAACAGAAGTTAGTTATTAAATTTTACGCATGTCTTGCACTATTAAATGATATCCTTGCAAATAATTATCTTGTACACTGCAGCACATACATACAATATATTAGTGGATAATGCTACACCAATGATTTAGCGTTACTACTCATTTGTTGACTGTTTGCAGGCTGTCAAGTGATGTGGATCTGCAGGTTGCTACATATACAGACTTTGGTAAAGACTTCCCAAAGTTGGCAAAGCTCTCTCCTGATGGATTCATTCAAAATGCCATCCTTCTCACTTACTACAAGTAATAAATATATATATTTTTTGGTGTTCTTGTTATTTTTATTTTTATTATTTTCATCTTAGAAGCTGCTGTCGTCATAGCTTACACCATTCTTCTTACAACCTCTGTACCTATATACTGGTTCAGAAATATAATTGTAGAAGTGTCCTTTCCCTTCTAATGAATGTTCCTGAACATTAGGATTACTCATCTCTTAAAAATTGGAAGCATGAATTGTGTTTCATATGCAATTTTTTGTTTCCATACAAACTGACATAACTGTCTCTCCTGCACGTATCATTGAAGGATGTATGGGGAGATGACAGCCATGTATGAGAGTGCTGGTACTCGATGGTTCAAACTCGGAAGGACTGATGTAGTCAGAAACACATCAATTGAGGCACACACCTTTGTCAAGACTATGACTGATCCCCACACTACGGTACAGATCTATTACATATTGAGTTTTATTCCGATGTGATGGTATTGAATCCTAGACTGCAATAGCAATTTTCCCGTGATTTACCTGCCCTCAGGCCATTCGATAGATTTTGTCTGAATCATGCCATAGTATATTAGTCATCGGTTGAATCAGGAAAATATTTGTAAGCAATCAGAAAAATATTGTATACAACTTGTCTATTTTCTTGAGTTATGTTTTAACCTCACCTTTTACAATCTAAGGCTATGTGTACATGCTGACAACTCAAATACTGTTACATGGTTTCTCTGTGTGTAAATATTTTATATAAAATTGACGAACGGTAATCAGAAAGTATAAAATTTCTCAAAAATGAAATTTCCCAGAGGCTGTTACTATTTTTTGCCCAATGCTTCAATTTCTTATTGTCCAAAATGATCTATATTTATCTGAGTTTCAATAGAAATGCTTAGAAATGGGATATGAGGGATCCTTTTGGTATCAATTGTGTTTAACATGTTGAAACTTCATATATTGAGTCCTACACCAGAATATCTGATCTGTTATGGGCATGTAACATATGGTGGTTTTTAAACAAGTACACACTGTATAGAAGCTATTCGATTTGCTACTTAAGTGTGGTAGGGTATTTCAATCTTATCTATAAATAGTTTAATGCAACCAATTGTAGATGTGCACCTATGAGAGGGCAGTATAAGTTTCCTAGTGTGAATAGAATATCTCTATCAAGAGAATATTCCAGCTTGGAGTGAATATGAAGAATATACTATTTAGTCGAATTCATTTATCTACCATGATATCCACCAAGATACATGGGGCTAAACTGATTCAGATACTGTGACCTAATTATTACTGTAAACTTGTTATTATCACTAAGCCCTCCAGTCTTATGCATACCACTTTGAACCCACAAAATGATATGAAAAAACAGACAACTTACAAATTTTGTTCTTAAATTAGCTTCTCTTCCCTGTTTACTCAATAAATGACATGACTATTTTTTTTTGTACAGGATATGCAGAAATCAATCGCTTTAATGGAGGCAGTCAAGGCACACTCAAAAATATGCAATGAGGTAATTTATACTCACACACACGTATGCACGCGCGCACACACACACACACACACACACACACACACACACACACACACACACACACACACACACACACACACACACACACACACACACACACACACACAGAGAGACATACACACAGGCACACACACTCAACACACACACACACACAAACTTTTTTTTTCTTCGTAATTTAACAAATTCTTTCATTGATACTACAAATTCAATTTGATTTTCATATGTATCTTAAAGGTAGTAATCTTAGCGTAGAATACATATTAGATGCAGTAGCTTACCAGGAGGTTAAAATGAAATAATTATGTTGTCATTATCACAACAGAATGTTCCACAATTGATTTGTTAGTGCATGCATTTAGCAATTAATTGGAATTACTTCACCTTTTAATCTGTCTGTTTCTCTTTTTTTTTGTTGGTATTATTGGTGAGATGTGGGTGTAGTTAGGAGTGTGATTAACTATATGAAGATAATCTAGTCACACTAAATTGTAAATATTGATTCAAGGTCCCTGTACAAGCTCATCAATAATTAATATTATTTTTTATAAAAATTAAAAAAATAAATAAATAAATGTGTATATACATATACATATATATATTTATTTATTTTAATTTTTTTTTTTAAATAAATAAATAAATAAATAAATATATATATATATATATATATATATGTAAAGTGAATGGGCTTATCAATGTGGCACTGGTTGCAGTAATTTCAAAGTTATGGATCAGTATTTTTAAACACAACTGAATCTACACCAAAATCTAAATGGAAGTGACAATAGCTTTTTTTCCACCTCACACTTTAAAGATTTCTATCAGGGAAGACAAAGATTCTCTGCACTCCATTTTCAAATGCCTACATTAGTAAAATGGGTCGTATAAGCAGCAATTTATCTGCTGGCATACAGACTGGGAATACAACAGCTCAAGCCAGATGGTGTTCTTTGAATGAATAGTATTGTGCTGTAGAAACTATTCTGTTTTTCGACCCAAAAGAGCCACCTAAACCTCACTCACAATTGTTTCAGTGAGGTAAATCCTCAGCAGGTTCCCAGCACTGTCCCTCACAAAAATAATAATGTCACCACTGATCCAGCCAACTGGAAGGAATCTTGTTCAGAATAAGGCATATAGGGCAGTTGCTGACCACCTAAAACTTCCAGGGTTCATCCTTGCTGGCTCCATCCTCAACAAGAATCATGGCCTGGTGACCTTTGTTAAGGAACAGAAAAACTGGACTGCTATAAGCCACTCTCTACCATGGTTCCAACATTGAATGGCTATCCATAAATTTTATTTTGTTGTATTTAAATTTAAAAGGAGAGATTTAAAAAATTGTCATTTATTTGTCATAGTGGCAAATGATTCTTTGAAATTATGACATGTGTCGCTGTAGACAATGATGGTTAACTGATTCCGGTATAATGGTGAATAATATGGCTATCCAAATATGGATTGTAATATTACAATATGAAGCATATATGTTGAATATGTGGAAGTATAAATATGAATAATTACAATGTAATACAATTAATGATTTATATATACATATATATATATATATTGAATTGGAGACATTCTTGCCATATGAGAGGTTATCAGTATCACTAATCCATGTGTTATGGTCACATTCTTCATTCTTGTTCTTTAGGCTCTTGATGGACAAGTGTTTGATCGTCATCTGCTTGGCCTCAGGCTAATAGCAAAGGAGAGTGGTATAGAAACACCTGAAATATTCAAGGAACCTTCCTATGAGAAAACTTCACATTTCTCTCTGTCCACTAGCCAGGTGAGTTCTGTTCTATGGATAATGAGGCTGCTGGTTGTGGAGTCAGTTCTAGGAGTCAACTTGGCTTGACTCACTCACTAAAAGGCAATAGTGTTATCGCAGAGGTGGTTTGTAAAATGATTGCCATGGATGTCAGAAGATGTGTTCTGATTTTATAAACAGTCTGTTGTAACTCTGCTCCATTCCAGGAAACTACAGTGGTCCCTTCCTATTAAGATTGCCAAAGGGATCACCTCCAACGGGTCTTATCAGAGAGGTGGTCTTAATTAAGAGTTTAGCACTTGAGCATGGCAGGGGTCTCACAAAGCTTTTTTTTTTCCAAAAATTTTAGTATGCACTTTATATGCCTTTATATATTATTCAACCAACTGCAAGCTAACCAGACAATTATCATCCATAATTATGAGTCAACATTGCATGTACTCTATTGCACATTAAAGTTGTGCAGCGTCCTTATGACACAGAAAGTCTGTGATAGTCAACTTTACTTACACTTGCTTAATCTGAGCTAATTCTGACAGGGCCTCCTATGCTGGCTCTTTTAAATAGGTTGCCAGGCTAGAGTCCCAGTCAGACCTAATATGGATAGACATGAGTTATAGTACAATATATTCATGATAATCTAAACTATTAGGCTAAGGTGTTATGTATTGCATTTACAGCAAACTCCAGTAGTCTAATGCAACAAAATGATGTTCTATAAGTAAAAATCAATTGTACATGTATTGGTTAGAACCTTTATGTCTATATATTGTAATTTTAGAAAGTATTGTCAATGGTCAGCTGGTTTTAAGGGTCTTAGTTTTGGAGGATCTTGATCCAGCCAAGTGGTCACATAATAGTTGTCTTATCTTAGAGGAGTCTTACTTGAGAGGAGTTTAATATGGGCAGCCAACCGCAAGCAATGGTTTTATAATACAATTTGTCTTGATAGGGAGGGATGACTATATATATTTTTTTTCTTTCTCTTTCATTGGTTAATATGGGTTGGAATTCATGTACATTTATTTGCATATACATCTAACATTTTCGTTTACACCTTATGTATATATTAGGGAGATTGTATTAATCTATATGAAATAACCCAGGTTATAAAAAGGCAGTTAGAAAACCTACAATCCAAGGCTTATCTTCTTAGCCAAAACTTAAATTTGTGCTAAATTGCTGCTATAAGGTGATATAAGCCAAAAAAAAATTCAAGTTCTAACCCTAACCTAGAATGCTATTTTCACAACATGCAGTTTTAGTCTTATTTATATTGTTAAAATTTTATAAAAATGTTATGTATTTTAACCATATATATGTATGCATGTATGTTTTTTTTAAAGATTTTGTAGAAAATATATTTTAATTTATAAAATTATGCATTATGTAGTATAGGCATAGTTATACTCAAACATTTTGTAATATATAACATGAAAATATATTTGTTCATGAATTCATGCTCATCAATTTCTCAGCATAATCATTACTCTTCAAGAGGATAAATAATAATTCACGCTTTATACAACCGCCTCCCACACACACAAATACACCCCCAAAAATCATTAGAGACTGACTCCCCTTCTCCACCCAAAAAAGTGAATTGAATAACCATCACTTCTTAAAATGTTCCCTCACCTCCCCACCCCAAATATTATAAAGTGTCTCTTGAAGTAATTCAGTGAGCGTCTACTTATAAATAGGAGCTCCGTATGTGTGTGTATATTTGTATGTGTGTATGCATGAAGTGTTTTTATTGTGAAACCGCTGTACCAATCAGGAAGAAACTTTGTTTATGGTCTCCAAGTACCCGGGTTAGCATTAATAAATCCATGTGGGTGTGTTAATGGGTGTGGTTTTATAATAGACACACCCAAAAAATATTTGGGCTACCAAAGCTAATCTAAGACCAATCAGGCCGAAATTAGGCATGTGGTCTCAAAGTAACCAGGTGAGCAATAATTGTTAACCATCTGAAAGTGTGGCAATGGGGTGGTTTTAATATAGACCCACCCATAAATGTTAATTGGGCTGCCAAAGTTGATTGAAGGACCAATGAATCAGGCTGAATTTGGAGTGTGTCCTCTAAGTAATCAGGTGAGCGTTATTGACTATATGTGGATGTGGTAATGGATGTGGTTTTGTCATGACCACACCCATAGGGAATTGTTTAGGCTGCCAAAAGCTAATTAAAGGACCAATAAGGCTGAAATTTGGGCTTGTAGTCTCCAAGTACTTGGGTGAGCATTAACCAAATGTGGGTGTATTTTTTTCCTGGCCACACCCACAAGAGTTCTTTTTACTGACAAGAACCAATCACTCAGAAACTTGGTATATCATCTCCATGTCCTGTAACTGTGTGTGCTAGCCACACCCATAAACTATTAATGGAGACAAATTATATTGGTTAAGGAGTTAAGGAGAACCACACCCACAAGAGAGTATTACACTTTCTGGTCACATTCTTAACTAATTGGGCTGAAATTTGGAACGTGGACTTCATGTGACAATGAATATTATTGGTGGTTATGGGTGTGGTATGCCAACACACATTAATGTAAGAAGTATGAATGCCAACACCGACATTTTATTTAAGCTGCCACCAGCAATTTGGCTTTAGTTACCTATACAACTTTCATACTTTGTTGCACCAATACAATGTGGCAAAGCTGCAAAGGACCACTGGTACAAATAAATTCAATATGCTGATACTTTGTTCCACATAGATTTTGTAGGGTTGGAGTAAAATAACTAATTCAACTATAAAGAAAGTAGAACTTTGAGATGGACATATGGAAATGTGTGGATCCTGAAATGTCTGATTGACTTGTTTAGAACCATATGTTTCGAAATCTTTCACCAGCTTCATTTAATGTGCCAATTTTATGCTGCATTAAATTATGCATGTAAGTAGATTTATTCGTGGAATTATTCGTAAAGGCTTATCTGACAAGTCTTCTAAAGATGACTCCTTTTTATCTAATATGTAGAGATGTCAAACCAGAGGTCTAGTATTACTATGGTCAAGTATTTTTCAGTGCACTTTCTTATTAATATTTCAATATATCTCATAATTTTAATACTACTTGTGGAGATTGATCTGCTGATATCAACTTTTCATTAATTTTTACCAAAAAAAGGTTAACTTAACTGAAAAAAAATAAATTTTTTTATTGTCTTATCTTGTCGTCTTTGATGCATAACCTGGTATAAAAATAATTTGAAAATTTTGGTCCAATGTTCATAAAGAAATCTTATCTTAAAATTTTGCTTTCTTTGTGGGGTGTAAGTAACTATTCATTTACGTCACAAGGGGGACATCTGCAGCCAGAACTCAATGAAGGTGATATGCTATTTTAAATAATATTTTGCAAATAGCTATATTTTATCATGATAAATGAGAAAGTCTTTGATCCTTATTTTCTCTACCTGAATCAGAGCTAGATGAAACTGAAGAGCAGTAACATTACGATCTGAAGGTATAAATAAATATGGTACTCTCCCAAGGGACAGATTTCTCACTTATTCCTTCAGATTCCCTACTCCACAACTCTTTTTCAGTTTCTATTTCACTTGATGTTAATGTGCTGCTACCAATCCCGGACATACCAGCAGAATCCTGACTCTTTATTGGAGGAATTGTTGAAGTTTGTTGAGTAGCATATTACTTACACAGGATTTTTGCTGAACTTGTCCCCCTTGTGATGTTATTGAAGAGAGGAAGAAATTTTTTAGGCTAAGTTTTCTTCATGATAATCTGATCAAAAATGTCCCAACTTTTTTCATACCAAGTTATGCATCAAAGAACAACCAGATAAGACAGTAAAAATTTTTTTTTCCAGTTCAGTTACCCTTTAAAACATGCACATCCATTTTGTGAAATATGTACAGCTGCAAGAGCCTTCTGATAATTGTACTGTTCAAAATATTATTCTCCTACTCTTCAAGTGAAGTCACCCATATGTGTAGGCTGATGCTCTCTCTGACATAGATATGAAGTAGCTATATCACAGACTATTTTTAAGGTGATATAAAAGTGATAATACTTATTCACCAACTCTTGGTTGATGATGAAATACAAATATAAAAAGGAATATCAGAAGAACCAAATATAAAACAATATTTGATAATAATGTAATTATAACCTATTTAGTTTATGTCCAATACTCAGCTACTCGCTAGTGTGATTTATATTCCCGATATGCCTGTGGAAGACAGTAGGTTAGTAAATGAACCGGCTGGGCCTCATCAGTTTCAATTGGATGAGATGCCAATATCATGCACCCTGGCAACTACTGGAACACCTTGCTGTACCTCCCAAGTAATTTACTTAGTTGTTGCATATGCATACTTAATAGCCATTCTCTCACCTTAGACACTTCCTCTTTACCTTCATTCCATGTAGACAACACTTGCTCCAACATCCTGAGTGGGGTTTCCAGTGTTCTCTGGTAAGTGCCAATTTTTGAGCATGTTGACATGATACACTCTTTGAGATTTTCTCCAACCAGTCATTTCCACCTGATAATCGACCTTCCCATAGCTTGAGCAACCAGATAAGGATCTTTTCACTGTGCTAAGAGCTTCGATGTAGATTTTGGGGCAGCACTAATATCTGATCCCCTGCTTCAAATATCCTGTGTCATGACTTCTGATCATACTAGGCTTTTTGCTGAATCTTGGCCTAGCAAGATAAGTCTGCACCAGAGCTGTCATCTCATAAAGCTTTCCCTCACAAGCATCACATGCAATAAAACACTTTCCACTCTTGGTAAACTTGCCTCCCACATCTCCTTGACAATGTTCAGTGATCTTTGCACCTCCCATACATCAACTCAAATGGTGAGAATCCAGTGGACTCCTGTGAAACCTCCCTCTACGCAAACAAGACATAGAATGAGATCTTATCCCAATTATTGCCCTCTTTTATGGCCATTGTGCACAGCATTTCCTTAAGAATTTTGTTGAACCTACCAACAGGGCCATCCATTTCAGGGTAGTTGGGACTAGTTCTGAGAGCCTAAACATGAAAGAGTTTGTACATCTCTACCAATAACTATGACATGAAATTGCTCCCCTGGTTGGTGAGAATTTCTGTGGGGGATCCCACTCTGGCAAACATATCTACCTAGTTTTCAGCAATATATTGTGCATCAATGGTCCGTGATGGTATTTCCTCAGGATACCTGGTGGTGTAGTCACACACAACCAGAACATACCTATTCCCCGATTGACTCCTCAGAAGTAGCCCCACTATATCCGTGGTGATCCATGAGAAAGGTTCTTCAAAGATTGGGAGTGATATAAGTTGTGCTCTGGGATCCTTTGCTGCATCTACTTGTGGCAAGCACCACAACTATGGCAGAAATCTGCTACATCCTGGAAAATATTAAGCCAGTAGAAACGTTTGAGAATATCGCTTCCCATTTCCCTCTTTCCCAGAGGACATTAGTTGGGATTATGTGTGCTTACAATAGTACAAACTTATAGCAGGCCTTCAGTACGATCATCTGCTCCACTCACATCTCATCCTTGCATCAGGCTGTTAACCACTTCCTGTACAGCACTCCATCTCTTAGAAAGAAACCATGTTCCCCCACCCTGACATGATTTATGCACATTCCAAATGGTCGTCAAGGTCTCATTATTCTTCTGTAAGTGACAGAGCTCTTCTTTACCAAAGTTTAGTACTCATGTTAGTTTCCTCCCTTCACTGATTCACCTCTCCTTAGCCCAAACCAGCCCATACTGCACTCTCTGCTTGCTTGTCTGCTTCCTAGATGTTTTTGACCGCACTTTTCTTCCCTTCTGAAAAATATCCTCGAACTAAGCCCCAATAACAACCTCTGCCTCTTCCTCATGCCCTCGCACAACATCTGGCTCCCCTTCTTCCCCCACTACGATTGTAGAACTTTCCTCTACTGGATTGGGATGGATTCCAGGCTTCTTATTCTTCTCCAATTGCTGCAATTCCTCTATCTCTTTTTTTTTTCCTTTTGTGTTCTAGTCACTACTATCACCTCCTCAACGTCTTTGGTGTGAACTCTCCTTGGGTTGGATTTTAAGATTTTGCCCAGTTCTGGTACTTGAATTTTAAGCAAAACTGGAACCGGAAGTTTGTCAGATACCTCCTCTCTCTTCACCTGCAACCCTTCCATCTCCATCTTTACCTCTGTTAATGGGTAAAGTGTTATGTCCCCATGTGCACACTGGAGAGGTACTGCCTCTCCCTCCTGTTTCTTTGCCTTTGGGACCAACTCTCACCTAAACATCGTTCTGGAACAACCTGTTTCCTGCAAAATATCCTTCATGCCTATTCTTTCCACCCTGCCACTGCATGTAGTTGCCAGACCTCCTATTTCCTTATTGAACAGTGCATAGACATATGTCCCATGTTACCATAATTATAACACCTCACTCTGTTCCTTGTGTATTTCTTCTGCTTCAGTGCCACCTCCTATGAATCAGAGGCCTTCCTGGTGCAACTCCTAGCCAAATGCCCTTCTTTTCCACAGTTGTCATACTTTCTTGTCTAAGTCATGTTCCTCTGTGCCACAATGGCACTGTAATTCTTAATGCTGGCCCAGGTACCTTCTGCCTGGCATGAAGGTAGTCATTAGCTAGGTATTCCATTGCCACTTTCTGGCTTCATCTCTCCAACCCAAACACGAAAATCAAATGCATAGTGCTTAGTAGCTTCCACCATTATCTCCTCACAAATATTTTTTACCCCATCCTGACCTACCAATCACTTCCTCAGCTGGTCTTGAAGACAAAGTGCTAGCTCAAGATAAGCCTTTCCTTCCTTCCTACTTATGCTCCGAAACTTTTGTTTATATATGTTTCTTTGCTGATGTCATACGATCAGAGTATGGATGCCTTGATAGTTGAATAAGAAGTTGCATCCTCTGCATTGAGAGTTGCATATGCCTGTTGTGCCTTTCCAGTCCACTGTGAAGCAAATTGGATGGCCCATTGAGCCATATTAATTTAATACACTTGCATCATACATTCCAAAGTGTTTAAGTATGCTTCGATATCTACTAAATCTGTTTGTTTGGTAAGCTTCAACTTCCCACATTTGTAGCTCTCCTAACCGCTGGCCTGACTGCTTTTCAACCAAACCTTTATTACCTCCAGCTGGTTTTGCATGTCATTAACCTGTTTCTTATGCTCAGCCTCCCTTTTAGCTCTCTCATCAGCAAGATCAACTTCTTTTCTAGCCCTCACTTCAGCAAGCTTAAATTCCCTTTTAGCCTCCATTTCATCATGCATTCTCCTCCAATCATTCAGCAATACCTGTAGCAATCGACTCCTCTAGCCATTTCTATATTTGTCTGCCTAAGTGTCATATTTGACATAGAGGTACTGAAAATAAAAACAAAAAACTCTAATGTATCTCCTTGATATACTAATCATGATTATCCCTACGAAATCACCGAATTAATAGAGATCAACCTTAATCAATCAATGATTTTTTAAAAAAATCAATGACATCAAACAATCAAGTGAAGAATAATTCAGAGTCAATACAATCAGTTCAACAAAAAGAACCAACAAAATAATCGAACTCTCTTTTTCTGATTCTTGCAAGCCAATTAGCACTTATTAGCCCATCCCAAGTTCACCAAAAGCCACATCTTAACCATAAACATTTAATTGAATGGACAACAGGAACTTATTAAATAGCTAAGAAATGAATGAAAATGCAGTTCTTGATCTTTCACAATATTCACAATAGGTTTTTATATAATATTTAAACTTAGCTGACCCCATGGTAATTTTTTTACCCGCAAACCTGTTTTCATAGAATATAAATGTTACTTTCTTGTTAATTTTCTTCTACTTAGGAAAGTTCCTCAAGAACACTAGTGCTATGGTTTCCAGTTCAATTCCTGGTTATGGTTGGGTATTTTCCACCCCTTTTTCTTTTCCTTTTTTTTTTTTTTTTTTCCTTTATTTTTACCTGTGATTAAGTCATTATTAAGTCCAAACATTATAAGTGAGCAGGTTTTTGGTTAGAAATTTCCAATCTTGTTAAGACTTTTATTTATTTTTACGGGGTGGGGTGGAGGGCAGTAGGGGGTAGGAAGAAAGAGAGGGGTGGGATAGGGGGAGGAAGGGTGGGGTTGGAGGGAAACCTTTTCTTTTTATTTTGGTAAGTGTTGTATACTTTTATATGAATTATCACAAAATATACATATATTTGGAATTGCATTTAGAATCAAGTTAAATGTTACAGTGACTTCAAATTTGTCGAGATTGATTTTTCTAATTTCAATTGTGCAAAACTGTGAAATATGTACAGCAATGTTCAATATAATGCTCTTTCATGAATTCCAAACATTTACAGGTTCCAGTGTTGAACCATGAGTTCTTCCCCTGCTTTGGTGCTGTGGTACAAGATGGTTATGGTGTGTGTTACAACCCCCAGGAGGGACAGACCATATTCTCTGTTTCATCCTTCCATAGCTGCCACAAGACGAACAGTCTTCTCTTCCTTCAGAAGTTGACTGATAGTATGGGGGAGATGAGACAAGTTATAGCTACTACTACTAAGTGACTCTGCTAAACTGTAGACCAGAGTCCATGAAGTATTGCTTGTTTGTCAATGATTGCTTATTATACCTCTGACTTCATTAATCATTGATCATATAAATATATTGCTGTTTCTTTTTCTTTTTCAAATATTTTTAATTAAGATATTACAAGTTAATTATGGTTTTAAGCATTGTCAGCTGCATATCAGTGGGCTGCTAAGCCAACCTATCATGCACTTTTTGATATGAGCACCAAAATTGGTACACATGTTGAAAATTATATATCAAGCAAATTTGGATATTGGGCCATTTTAGATTTGACCTTTAGTGACCTCTAGATGCTAATTTACCTACCAAATAAATTAGTTATCTCATTACATAATATATACTACTGAGCAAGTGTATCATGTATGGTATCAAATGAAAGATGTCTTTGCATGGAGCAATATGAAACTTGAATCATGTTTGTAGCTGTTTCTATTATAAAGTTACAGCTGTTTTTTATAGTGTGGTTAAGAGTATGGTAATTTTAAAGATAATTATGGGAGAATGAGACATTGGATGCTAGCTGGTAGCAGGACTAGAGATTTCTAGGCTATTGAACAGTTCTAAAATGAACACTAGCAACTTGCATTGATAGACTTGAATATACGTGCCACCTGCCATGACCAGTAAACGAGTGTACAAAAAATATTTACATCCATGGTCAGCATCATTAATTAATTACCTGACCATGGATTGTAAATATTTCAATATTGATGACTTTGGCAACCCTTTTGAAAAAAAAAAATCAAGAATTAATTGTCTTGGACACCAAAAGAGATTACAACACCTACAGCCATGGAAGCTCTTTGTGGAGAACAGAAGATTGGTAAGTTAGAGTTTGAAGACTTGTTCTGGGAAAGACTGGTGGAAAGAGAAAAGTCTACTAAAGAGCCTATTCAAAGAAACAAGCTGAAATTCTTTGGTCAGCCTAACTCAAGAGCTGCTCAACCCTTGTGTGAGTTATATGTGTAGTAGTGTTCTTTTTCACACAGGTACAATAAGATGTACAAAAAAACACAGGAGTTTTGCAATGGTCTATTGTAGCTCTTTGCCACCAGGGCTCATGATAAACATATTATTTACTGGCAGTTTTATCTTGCAGCATGATCCAATGCAAAACCTCTTCTATGATAAGACAATGACTGTGTTATAATTAATTTAGCAATGGGTAGAGAAATAGCAACAGCTCCAAGGAGTCAAGCAGCTCCAAGGATCCCAACTTCATTCTTAAAATAACATTGGAAAGATGCCTGGAAAAGGAGTGAAATTTGTAGCACAAACGAAGTTTATTGAGGATGCTAGAGCTATTTTGCAGGGGAAAAAAAATTAAAGGAGGTATTAACAAAAGAATGAATGTAATTGATACATTGTCTGAGGCATCAGGCATATCTCAAAGGTGGCTAAGAAACATTCACACAGAATTCGTGGCCAATGACGGGAGGTTTCTATTACCATTAAATTGTTACACTGCTTCAAGAGTTAGAACTAGGAATAGGTGTCCACAGGAAATTTTCAGGTTCGCAAATGCTTTCCGTGGAACGGTGTCTCATGAATCACCTAACCAACCATCTAACCATTGGACATAACAACAGTATAAGTTCAAATTTTGGACGATTTGAACTGACATTGACTACATGTAATCAACTGACCTAGTGTTTGTTGAATTTTTTAGTACTAAAAATATTACTTCCCAGCTTGCTCACCGAAAAATTAAAAATATTAGTTTTCAATTCTGTATTGGATGTACACTATGTTTGGGAATTATGGAGCTTTATATCAATCACACCACCACCACCACATACACACCACCACCACCACATACACACCACCACCACCACATACACACCACCACCACCACATACACACCACCACCACCACATACACACCACCACCACAACTACCCATGCACATGCACACACATGCATGCACATGCACACGAGTATGCACACACACTATTGTAAACAATTCCTTAGGTTCATGAATCTAAACACACTATTGGGCATTGTGGAACTTTAAAGAAAAATTACCAACTGAATGAATAAGCCTTCCAAGTAGAGGTGAGTAGGATTTTGTGATTGCATATTTAGTCAGGATAATCTGATAGAATAGAAATACATTCACCCCCAATTGGAAGGATTATAGGTTTCCTGGTTAGGACATGCAGAAATGTTTCTGTAAAATTACAAAACCCCATCACCCACCACAATTGGTGGGCGGTAGAAATATATACTTACTCCATAGGAAGGATTGTAGGTATCTTTGCAAGGAAATACAGAAATCTTTCTGTGAAATTGCAAATCCCCACAATCCAACATAAGTACTGGGCGGGGCATGGACAGAAACACTTCAATGTCCACCAAAAGAAATATATTTTGCCACTTCCAAGGGAGAAAGAAGCATGCTATGGAAACCAAATTTGGAGGGCTTACTGAAGAAGTGAAGGAGAAGAGCTATGCCAATTTTAAGCTTTCTGAGAGGTTCCCTTGTTATTGATGCTTATTTTCCTTTTTTTTTGGGGGGGGGGGGGGTTGGGTGTACCAAATTGTGTACAAATTTGGTGTACAAAAATTTTGGACCAAATCTTACTTCACTTGGTCAGCCCCCTTGGGGCTTCCCTCACATTGTGAGACTATATATATGAACTCCTTCAATAGGGAAGTGATACGAGGGTGGTACATGGTTTCTACATTTTAAAAAATATCCGATATTATCTGCTGTTTTGGAGAAGGTGAAAACAATGGAGTCTCTAATGGAGGCTAAAATTTGTCTGTGGAAACTGCTTTGAAGTATGGGGTCTCCTACAAAAATGCATACAGTAAATGATTTCTCTATGAACACTATTGACATTATTGAAGAACTACATACATATTCAAAAGCTAAATGCAAACTATGACAACAAAACAAAAATATTGTATATGCAGATGAAACGTAGGTAAATACACATACATTAATGAGTAAATATGGGTGAACAATATGGCAAATGCGGATAGAAGGTACCAAATGGAAAAATCAAAGATTGACTGTGGTTAATGCTGGTTGAGTCGAAGGCTTGGTGGATGGTGCAGACTTGGTTTCTAAATATAGGACTAATAGTGCTGACTACCATGATGAGATGAATACTGAACACAACATGGAACAGATTGCAACGATTACTGCCAAACTTACCACCTAACTCTGGAATAAATTGTAGGCAATGCCACATAACACAACAAACATAAAGGCAAAGCCCTAACAATAGCAACAACAACAAAAAAAAGAAAGAAAGATGACATTAAACAATGGTTAAACAGAAAAAATATACATTATGCTGACACAGACATAAGAAAGACTATGCTGGTAAAAGTGTGGCAACATTGAAACCAATGTACTTAACAAATGAAGCAGCAAAATAACATGAACATACATACAGTGATACACTTGCCGGTGGCCTATTGTGAACTCAATCACATTGAGTTAGCATGGCTGAACATAACGTAAAGTTCAATTTGACAGAAGTACAGCGATTAACATTGGAAGGTTTTCAACATACAACAGCTGACATGTGGTGGAAGTTTTGTAGCATGTGGTGGACATTGAAAATGACTATTTTGACAAAGATGGACTGGTTGATGATAAAGTAGACAAAAAAATTATTGAATATGATGGTGATGAGATGAAGGATAAAGGTGGGATGACTTATTGGATGATGATGAGAGACACTAATTGATGTGATACTTCAATTATCACAACAAAGTAAAGCTAACATGGCAGAATCAAATACTACTACAAACTTGAAACACAACTTCACAGACATGGTCCCTAACTTTGTCGAGAACATGGACCCAACTATCTTGAGTGCATTCAACCTTAACATGCCTTCCACATCAAGTTGGTTTCTTCATACCAAAATATTTCTGCCATCCATCTCAGTAATATTCAAAGCATTGTCATAATTCCTCAGCAGTTCCTGATGATCCACCCTCAACAACCTTCAATGCAGTAAGTAGTGATACCAGTCAATTCCACATCATAACACTCACAACTTTCTCAACAATTTTAATGCATTGAACACTGTTTACTCACCCCCAGCAGCTTCACATGACGAAGCTCTCTAACCTCAGCATGTTCAATGCAATGAATAATATTACCGTAGCAATTCTATACCACAATATTCCCCCATAATCCATAGCTCTCTGCAATGCACTGAACACAGTTATGCCAGCAGTTCAATATCACAATGCTCTCCCATTTTCCATAGCTCTCTTCATTAGAATGAACACAATATTACCCCAGCAGTTCCACATCACAAGTAATGTTTAATCCAGTAACAATGTTAGCCCAGCAGTTCTATATTTCTATGCTCTTTCATATTCCATAGTTCCCTCTGATACAATGGACACATATTGCTCCAGAAGTTCAACATGAATTTCAAGATAGTCAGGAATATGCCATTCTAGCTCAAAGAAATACTTATACAACTAAATAATTTCTGTGTTGATTTTTCAGCAATGTAGCTATTAATATCTAGCTAAATATTTTTTGTGCATTTCATATTTATTGTATTCCATGAATGAATCTAGTTGTACAGCTGTCTAGAAAGAAGCTTTTTGTCAAACATCAATTCTGGGAGTTTCTGTTTCCCAATAGTCCAGCTGCATTGCATGTTGTCTTAAGAATGCCTGTACTTTCCCTATGAACTATACAGCTTAATCCTGATTCCTTCATGCAGAGCTTCAGGACTAACCTAGAAAAAACAAAACAAAAAAAAACAACCACTTCAGGCAGAGTTGGATGGTATCTAAAGTATCGAAAATGAGTGAATATTGAGACTTTATTAGCAATTTTTTTACCAGGGAAAGTGACAGTAAATGGACTTTAGTCTATATTTCTGTGGAGCTGGTACAGCAGATAAACCACCAAGTGAAGATGAATACATCATTGTGAACCATCTTTCTTCAAATACAGAGATCAGTCTCACTTAATGAAAAATGGGCAAAATAAGGAACTATCCCCTTTCAATTTCAGGTTGAACACCTCGACAAAGCAAACATGGGCATATATTTGTGATACAAAGTTAAGTACACCTCAACAAAGTGATAATGGGTCAAAAACAACTTACCTTTGACATAGGGAGTCGTGTGCACAAAGTACAATGTGACTTACTATGTACTTCCCCAAACATGAATCAACATAATAATTAGAACATTATAATAAGCATGCATGCATATTGGGTTCCTTGTTTCTTTGATATTTTCATTTTTATCTACACAATTTTTATCAATTCATCAAAATCATAAGAATTTTAAAAAATTAATATGAATATATACAGAAATAATAATAATTACTTATTATGAGATTGATATATGATTGAGTAGTTTTAAAAGTTATCACCCATCCACAATAAATCTTTATGTCATTAGAGCAAAGTGCTAACTGCATAATTGATGCCTTTCTTTTCTTCTTCCTGAACAACTTCATAAAGTTTACACTAAACTCTCCCAGGGAGATTGACATGAATAGCAGAATTTTACTTGCAGACCTTACCCTACACACAGAGGTAAATAAAGAGAATCCACATCCTCCTTGGACTAATAGTCCAGCCTAGGATAAATAGCGGAGCAATGATTCAATTCCCTCCACTTTTAAAAAAAAATTGAGAGTTTACCATCAAAGTAGAAAACTTGCATCTGCATTCCATCTGGTCAATTAACGCAGTGTGGAATGTTGTGTACTTGCTTACGGGACATACAACTAACTTTGCTGTAGAACTGTCAACTTCTTCAGGAATAGTGCTAAATGAAGGTCTGGGGCATCATGATTCTGTTGGTCCTTGAAATCTGGAAATACGTTGAGTGTTTTCAAAGTTATTTAGATTTCCCCAGGGCTCAACTCAAATCAGATGGACTTTAGTAACATCCAGCTACCTTCCATATTTAGTCAGGGGAAAGAAAGAGAACTTTGTGTTAATGTTTTGCCATTTACTTCAAAAAATATGGATACAAATATTATTCATTTATGTATATAGCTAATACATAATTAACATTCAAACCTGAACTGAATGTTTTTCAGAACTATTTGTGCAGTATTTCAGGACGTAGTCTGATATTCAGGACAGTATGCATTAACCATTTATTCCATGTTGTTAATATAACAAATCTGAAGAGTCTAGCTATATTAAACATCTGTGATAAAGTTATTAGTGAGATTATTCACTATTAGTAGCTAAATTTTCTCCAAGACTTCTTTTATAATTAACATTGCTTCCTGCAAAAGCTCTGGTGTGTAAGATGCTCATTCTCAAAGCAATCTGCATTGATCTGGCATGAAAGCAAATCAGCTACAGTATCTGGAGATAGTCTTGTCTGTGTTCCATTTCAATCATATGAAACCTTTAAACAATATTTCTGGGTTAGCATATGAGTGTAGCACAACCAGCATTGTTTTAGTTAAATAACAAAGCTACCAAAGCCGAGTAGATTAATAAGAAATGGCCTTGTTTTATCCCATTACTATTACATTAATTGTGTTAAAGTTGTAGTACATTGTCAAAAAGTGGCTAGTATCCCACTTGTGTCCTTAAAAATAATCAAATTTGAAGTAGAAATTTACTGGACTTCAGGATACCCCCTAAAAACCACTACCTTCCTGACAAATCAATTATAAAAGGCACCTATGGCATAATCGATCAGCTACAACAAGAAATGTTATAACATCAATGCAGGACATACATTTCCTCCTGATCCAAACACTAACTAATTAATATTAAAAACAAAGAGGAATCTGGTATTATCAACATGAGAAGATATATCAATGCTTACCATATGGAGAATCTCTACAGTTGACCTACGAATAAGGATTACGTGGCTGCCTATTCAAAATGTCAGCCATATGTTCTGACTTCACAAATTTGATTATTGGGATATCCAACATTATCCATGATACAGTCTGGTACACAGATTGTATTTCCAGACACATCACTGATCACACACTTGTCAGGAGCCTCACAACATGCAGAATCACGAGGATCAACGGTATATTGGATGACCAAAATGGGAAATGTGAACGTAATCAAATGAAGCACCCTATGGTAGCTAATGGAAGAAAATTAAGCAAGACTGCCCTTCGTGAGATTGTAGAAGTGCTTTACTATTTTCCTTTCTATGCATGTATTGAGATGTTTCATATCCAGCTTAATTAGCTACTTCAGCCAAAGATTCATTTTAGAAGAGAAACTCTCCCACAGTAGGCAGTGATGTATGTGAATGCAATTTACTCACAGATTCAAACTGTCAGTCTTACCTATTTTCTCTAGAGGGCCTGGTGAGAAGGGAGTGAAATATAATAAACCATTATGTTTATCACCACTATGTCACTGGGGATAAATGGTCTATAAACCCAACCTTTTTTGGCAGCTTCATATGATTCTATTATTTTCATATTGATTATTTATTCCAAGTGTCAAAATAGTTTCCGTGTGGATGTATGCATTAGGCTAGAATGGCAGGATGTATTTGATAGGACTCTATGCAGTGGCAAAGTTTAATGATTTTTTTTTTTTAAAGGTTTGGAAAAACTAACCTAGCCCTTTCCTACACTGGTTAATATTAAGGTAAAGGGTGGGCTAGAAAGACTACCTACATACCTGGTGAATGATAAACAGCTGAGAACTTGGTATTTCTGCCTCCTATGAATCAGGGCAAACCTGTAGCTTGAAAAAAGACTAGGGGAGAAGATGTTCACCCAGAGTGGAAAAGTATGAGGAGGGTGGGGGGGGGGGGGGGGGGGGGGGGGAGGGGGGGGGTGAAGATATATTTCCAAAAGGTTGGTTTATATCTCTGGGCCTCTGAGGGTTATCCAAAGATAAAATTTTAAAAATTTATATCTTTCTGCAGTTTCTTAAGCTGCTCTTAATTTTAAAGAAATTAATCAAGGGAGATAAACGTATTACCTGAAATATAGCATGTCTTGAATTTTTTTTTTTGTGTGTTATTACTAGCTAGGATGCACATTATCTATAAAAAAAAAATCTTGATAAATATATTTGGTTAAATAATAACTACCAAAACTTGTGGCTGTTTCCACCCCCCCCCCCCCCCCCCCTGCAACTAATTCAATTGTTTCTAGGCCTGTGACACACAGATAAAAAAATTAAAAAAACATGAGGAAGCAATCAAGTATGTATTAAAATCAATTGTTTCATGATTAAAGTTTGAGTTATCTTGAATACTGTGGTGAAATGTGTGCTTGAAAGTTAAATGAAGTCTTCTTCTAACCTCTCATTGGCCTTAGAAATACCACCATTTTCTTCACTGTACCACATAAACAGCAGATGTACAAATCAATCTAACAACATAAATATACTATGTACATCAGAAATTGACATAGAGATTCATATGCAAACATACATATAATTATTAAGCACTGTCATGCATGCATGAACTCACTTCATATTCTTTTTAAAAGATACACTTACACTTTAACTTCTCTATGCTTAGAGTATTGGCTGGTTGAAGCTTTAAATTTGTAAACAGAGAATATCAGTAGCAACAACATGGAGAGCATGATGAGTAACACACACACACACACACACACACACACACACACACACACACACACACACACACACACACACACACACACACACACACACACACACACACACACACACACACACACACACACACACACACACACACACACACTTAGAATTTAGAACTTAGAAGCTGCCCATGGTACAAAGTACCATGATGGCAGTGTCCTGGATGAATACAGGACCAATGGCAATAAACTTAGCTTATGATGGCATCACACAGAAATGTTGGTGTCTGGTCAGATCTCCTTGTCTTCGAAATTTTCTTCCACAGGCACAACTAAGTGTTCTTAATTCAGATTGCTTGTTAGCTGAACAGGTGTTCCATCGCCTGGATGTTGAAATTTTCTCTACACCATCTAAACACAGATGAAACCACCCCTTCCTGTCCTGGCACAATTCATACCATCTATTATACACACCAATTGCCTGCAAATCCACTTTCAGAACATCCCTCCACCTCTTCTTTGCCCCGTGGCATGGTCTCTTCATGTTAAGCTCCCCAAACAACAATCTATTTGGAAGCCTTTCTTCATCCATTCGACCCACATGACCCAGCCATCTTAAACGCTGCTCCAAAATGATATCAGAGATGGAGTGCTGCAAGCCAAACCTTTGTGATAGGCTTTGAGATGTTAATCTTTCATTCCATTGTTGGTACCTCGTCACACCCAGGATTGTCCGAATACAACGGTTATGAAAAGAATTCAAACGTCTTGTATGCACAACCTTCATCGTCCAAGTTTCAGCTCCATACAGTAATACAGCTAGAACAACTGCCCTATACACTGCTCTCTTTGTGGCCAATGAGAGGTCTTTGTTCTTAAATACTGGCACCCTCAAACATCCAAATGCTCTAGCTGCTCTAGCAATTCTTCTAGTCACCTCACTAATGATCTCCCCATGTTAGCACCCAAGTATGTAAGTCCTGGACTACATCCACAGAGCCACCCTCCACCTGCACTGGTCTGACATCACTCTCATTCAATCCCTCACCAACAACCATCCCTTTTGTCTTCTCAGTACTCACAGTCAGCCCCCATTCACTTGCCACTTTCACAAACTCTGCTGCTACTGACTCAAAACTATCCCGAGAGGTTGCATACAATGCCACATCATCAGCAAACTGGGACTCAGTTACTCTCATCTCACTCAATCTAGACTTAGCTGTGCGGTCCCCAACCAACTTCCTACCATGCTTATATAACACACTCACTCCTGCACCACTACTCCTATTGTGCCAATCAGCCACCATAGCACTAAAGTAGATATTAAATAATGAGGGTGCCAGGGTACATCCCTGCCGTAAGCCATTCCAGACCTCAAACCTATCAGTTACAGTCGAACCCACTCTAACCTCAGCATGCATCCCCTCATGGAAAGACTTCACAACATTCAACATTTTTTCTGGCACACCATACTTCTCTAGGACCTTCCATAGGGCTTGCCTGGGCACTGAATCATAAGCCTTCCTCAAGTCTACAAACAACACATACAATGATTCACCATGTTCCCTCGCTTTCTCCACAAGCTGTCTAGCAACAAAAATCATGTCTGCACAACCACGTCCTTTTCTGAACCCACTCTGTGACTCTGGCAGAATTTTTTCAGCAATCACTTGCAATCTTCCCTGTACAATTCTGCCTAGTACCTTCCCTACCACATCCAACAAACTTATTCCACGCCAATGGTCACACTGCTTCAGGTCACCTTTCTTTGGGATTGGAACAACTACTGCGTCCTGCCAGTCTCTCACCACTTTACCTTCTTCCCACATCTTCTGCATCACCTCCAGCATTCTATCCCACAGATCTACACCACCATGGAGGATTAGTTCAGGAAGGACACCAGACTTTCCTCCTGCCTTTCTCATCTTCAATTTGGTTAGAGCCTGCATCAATTCCTCTTCAGTTGGTGGCATATCCAAATCCAAGTGTGGTGGGAGTAGTGGCAGAGTGTCAATCACTTCATCATTGAATGCACAGGGTATGTTAAGTATCTTTACAAAATGCTGATGCCATCTGGCTCTTACCTCCTCGGGACCCTGAGTCAAACTTCCATTTTCTTTCATGACAGCAGTGGGTCTTGTTGGTCTTCTTCCAGCATGAGCCAGCTGCAACTTCCTGATACTCTTCCACCTTGTGCAACCATCCTTTTTTGCAGCTTCCCCCTCCTTGGCAACCCTGCATATCCATTGTTTCTTAGCATTGTCCACTGCAACCTTTACCTTTCTCTGATGTCTCCTAAACTCCTTCCAGTTGGTTGAAGTATTGCACTGTATCATCCTCAGGTGAGCATCATCCTTGGCTTTGATCAGAGGTGACAACAACTCCTCACTATTCTCAAACCAGTCTGGTTGCTTCCTCTTCCCTCTACCAACTACTTCCTCTGCAGCTGACACAATACAAGACTTCAGAGCATCCCAGTTGCACTCGATGGAATCTCCAGCTCTGAGTGGTCTAGCCAGCAAATGTTGCTCCAACACTTCACAGTATTCATCCCTCTTGGCAGGGGTTTTCAGTTTATGGATGGCAAAAGGCAAAGAAATCTTCTCTTTTCTTTTGGCAGAACGAGGAACAGTAACCTTTAGCTTAGCTCTTACAAGCTTATGGTCAGTCCAGCAGTTTGCTCCCCTTATCACCTGCACATCTCTGCAAACAACTCTCTGTTCAGCCCTCATCACGACAAAGTCTATCATGTGACATTTCTTTGTTGCTGGGTGTGTCCAAGTTCCTTGATAGATTTTCTTCTTTTGGAACCAGGTATTCATGATTGAGAACTGATTTAATGCACAGAATTCCAAAAATTCCTCGCCCACAAAATTACGCTCTCTCAAGCCATGCTTCCCTATAACACCTTGCCATAGATTATTCCCTGTGTCCAACACACCCACCCTAGCATTGAAATCACCCAGCATAACAAGGATATCATTACATGGAATCCTATCTATTGTATCCTGCAAATCATCATAAAACTTGAGCTTAATGCTTGGAGGTGCCTTAGCTGTGGGTGCGTAAGCACACACACACACACACACACACACACACACACACACACACACACACACACACACACACACACACACACACACACACACACACACACACACACACACACACACACACACACACACACACACACACACACACACACACACACACACACACACACACACACACACACACACACACACACACACACACACACACACACACACACACACACACACACACACACACACACACACACACACACACACACACACACACACACACACACACACACACACACACACACACACACACACACACACACACACACACACACACACACACACACACACACACACACACACACACACACACACACACACACACACACACACACACACACACACACACACACACACACACACACACACACACACACACACACACACACACACACACACACACACACACACACACACACACACACACACACACACACACACACACACACACACACACACACACACACACACACACACACACACACACACACACACACACACACACACACACACACACACACACACACACACACACACACACACACACACACACACACACACACACACTGAATCCAGTTATAATGGTGATGATGATAGTCACTATGCCAGAAGGTCTAGTACCTTCCTCAGATTTTGCTGCACAAAATAAATTAAAAAAAAAACAGAATCACAGCTTGAAAATATAAGTATTTGATAAAAATAACTATTAGTAGTTGTTTTTTCAAGATGGGCAAGGGAGTATATATTGTAAATCTGTCAACCTGGAAATTTGTGTTCCCTGGAGAAAACTCCAAATTTCTCTGGATTTTGGTAATTTTCCTAGATACTTCATTTCATTAAAAATAAAAATAAAAAATAGAAAAAAAATAATTATACAGCTATTTTTATGTTATTAATTTTGAGAGAAGCAAGGAATCAGGTTTACTTAGTGAATTTGGTATCTCTCTGTCACAATATTTGGGCTTCTTATCACCTCTGAGATTACTGGTTGGATTTGGCTAAAAAAAATGGTGGAGATAATCTGGAGGAGTGTGAAACTCCACTGATCAAAATGGGAAAAATGGTGAACACTGGTAGGGAAAACAGAAATCAAATTTTCCACACAAATAAGCCTGAAGAATAAAAGTCTCCGTTTGATTTCTTGTGGTTCTGCTTTTAAAATTAAAAAAAAAAAAATCTGTTTATTTTTTTCCCCTTTCTCTTCAAGACATGGTTAGTAAATTATATTTTATTAAGATTTATTCCAGGCACTGCAGAATGAACTACCAAATATTTTAATTTAAGTGTATCGGAAAGGTTTACTTAACAAATTTAGTGTCTATCTGTCACTAAACATTGTCCACCATCTCCTCTGAGATGACTTGGTGAATTTGGATAAAAATTGGTGGGGTTACTTAGAAGGGCTGTAAAAGTAATATGGGATGATCAAAATTGAAATAAGTAGCAACACCTGCTAAGGAAAAGAGAAATCGATTTTTCCATGAAAAAAAAAAGCCTGAAAACAAATGATGAATTGGTAAAGGTTTTAAATATTTTTAGCTGAAAGTCCCAGGTACGATTCCTGAAGATTCTGCCTTCTTTTCCTTCACTCCTTTTTTCCCCCTTTAAATTTTTTTTGGTTTGTACCAGTTTAGGGATGATTCCCAAGTTAATTTTAATAAGATTCATTCTGGGCATAGCAAGATAAATTTAAAAAAAATTACAAAAAAAATATATTACAGATGTATTGGAGAAGCTGCATTGAAAATGTGGCATTAATAAGGAATCAATGTGGCATGAGGCAGCACTAGTGGTAGCTCTGTGACACTCTGTGTGTACAAGGAAAGGTGGGAAAAGTTAAAGGTTGAAATAGCCCAGCTATGCAGTGAAGTACAAATTGTGTACTTTTTTTGGAAGCTCTTGGCACCACTTTGGCAGCTGTGTGACAGCTCTGTACATCAGAAAAAAAGGGAAAATTTATTAAGTAATAAACCAAATGGGAGAGTCCTGTACTCTTTTGCAATGGAGTCAGTTTTCAGCTTAAAATAATACTTAAAACTGACGAAATTTTTTCTCTTTTTTTCAGGGCTACAGCATTCTACAAAAAAACTTTGTGAACAGTGCTTCTGATTTTCACAGCATGCTTTCATTTGAAGACAACTAGTCATAAAAACAGTCAAGCAGGGAAGTATATGGGATACTGTAGAGGGGTGGGGTGTTGGAGGAATTGGGTAAGCAGCTTAAAGAGCTATGACGGACTGGCTGTCCAAACCTTCCATAATTTTGACCAATCTACCCAGATCAACAGAATGATAAGCTCCACTGAAAAGCTGAATGAGGCGTGCTGCCTGAAACAACCTGGGGAAGCTACAGTCCAAGAACTTGAATATGATGGATTAAAAAAGTCTTCTCATTTTAATGATGAATATTTATTTATTTGAGTTATTCTTGAGAGTTATTCAAGGGGATATAGGACATACTGGGGGAGGGGATTGGGTGTCGAGGAATTGGGTAAGCAGGGAGTAATTGGGAGCACAAAATTCTGTACCTTCAGCTGCTCTCCCAAGACATCAGTCCCTTGCAGCAATAGGATTTCATGGAACACTATTTCTGAGTTCAACAAATTCTATTATACCTTTGAAATTTTTGATAGAATTTTTTCTTGTTAACTTGGTGGGCAATCTTAAATGCATTAACTTCTCTCTGAAATGGTAGTATGTGAAAGCCTATGCATTCTCTTTGATTAAAAAAAAAAGGCAGACATCCAAGAGAATTTTTGGGCTACTTATGGTTATTCAGCTTTAACAATGGGGAGTGGACAAATGGGACATAGACCAGGTTACTTTCTTTTACCTGAATATAATATCTGACAATTTTCTACCAAATCCTGGAAGCCATTTGGCAGGTTATAGTGTATATATATATATCAGGCCCATAGCCAGGATGTTTGAAAGAGGGGTTCCTTTTATGGGAGGGGGGGGGGGGGGGGGGGGGGGATGGGAAGTAACCAAATTCTCATTAACTATTCATAAGATATCTAATATGTACCATCACCTTGTCACTCACCCCCTACCCTTAATCGTATTGCCAAATGAAAGCTTAGTAGAAATTCTTTCCAATGATATGCTTCATGACGTGTTTAAGTGTCTCACATTCTCAAGTATCATTGTGAAGTACCATACAAATTTCACAAAATATAGTTGAAAAATATGGCCATGCATAATGGCCAAATAGTCCAACATAATGTTATATATATAGAGAGAGAGTTGAGTTGAATCCCAGCTGACGTCTTTCATTGAGGGTGGTTCATATATTGAGGCAGATTATGGAGGACACATACCTCCTTCAATATTTACTGCAAGAGTTCTGTCCCAGTGCAAAGTCAACTCAGCATTAAACTGGACCCTTTGAGTAATCAGAGTGATGATATTTTTATTAATTTGAAAGATAAATACGTGAACAACTCATGTGCTGCAAAAGCTCTACAATATAATATTTATACTGTAAAGTACAAATAATCTGTCTGTCTATCTGTCTGTGCATCCTCGATTCATGTTTGAACAGTTGAGGTTAGACTACAAAGCATATATATATATTTTTTGGATCAGTGTCACCAGGGGGACGTTATTAGCATGTCTATATGGCCACACCCCTTTCTATATATTAAAAAAGCCAAAATTGTACTTTTGCCAGGAAAAACAATGAGATACAGGCCTAAAACCTTGACATGCAGAAAATTTTGTGACTATGTGGGCCATAAAACTGCCCATAGGGTGGGTTTATTGCTAGTATTCCTAAAATATCAACATATGTAGAGTTATAAAAAGTTCTTTTTTTTAGTTTCAATACAATATATACTACCAGTTAATTAAATGGAAGGAACACTCAAAATACAGCCATGTTAATTCTTAAAAATAGGTGCAACAGATACAAGGTGTGTTCATTTTAGTTTATTTTTTTTTTGTTCTTTTTTTTAAATACTACCCCAGTAAACACAATGAATATACCAGGTGTTGCCGGGCCAGAAATAAATTTGTGATGATGATAGCTTTTTATATCTTACAAATAGTGGAGAGTCAAACAATTTGCAATCCAATCCACTCACAGAACATATTGGATGATCCATCATACCCCTGTCCTCAAACATTTTTGACATCCTGACTTAATTTATCTGGGCCATTGGGGACACAAGTAGCAATAACCCAGCCAGTAACTCTAGTTAATTTTGCATATTAAAAAAAAAAAAAAATCTTTTCTGATGTCATGGTTCACAAACTGAACACATAAATGAATTACTTCTTTATTAAAAGAAGCTATTTCATCCACCATGATCAAAAAATTATTTGCACTTCTTATTTTATCAACTAAATATTTCTTAATTATGTTCTTACCTATATTTATTATTTCATTTTGTACATGGGGTGATGAATAGGTGGTATTCTTTAGCTTTGGTCTTTCAAGGTGAGCATTTATGACGGAGTTATGCCTAACCGATTTAATACCTTCATTAATGCTAATAAAATTCCTGGTTACCATTATATCAAGGTCTACCAGCTCCCCTAAATGCCAGGCATTGGTGTCCACAAAATGAAATACACTCACCTGAGTTTATTAGAGCAGGAAGGAGGGTTTGTACTGCTACCTGAAAGTTCAGATGGGTGCTTGCTGCGGGTTGACAGGTAGGGATTTGGGTAGAGGGAGATCCCACTACTGGGTGCACACTCTGGCAGATCAACAAATTGTGTCAATTTTCCTCAATAGTTTTAGCCAGTGCAGAATTAATATATACATCTACATTATGCTGTGTATTTTCCACAGATTGGACAAAAGTACTTGAATCTTCCATTGCATTAAGATGGTACAGATTAGAGGGATGACTATCTACTATCTTATGTACATTGACCCACTTTTTAAAAGATGTATTGATTAGAATTCCATACTTCTATCTTTTACAAACAAACTGCAGAAAATACGAAACCTACCTCTAATCACAATACCTTGTTATATACCAACCAAAAATATTTTATAGCCATTTCATCTGAAAGCAACAGTTATTCAAATCACGCAGTGATTAAACTATTAATTTAAAAAATTCCCCCAAAATATCCTCTCCACACACCCACTACCACACCTTTACCAACCCGTGCAATATGCACACATAATCCACACTGGTTCTAATCTGCAGACAATCTGGTGTTAAACTCTAATATCTTATATCTTGTACAGGGACCAGAATCCATGTTCGGTCGACTCTACTTTATTCAGACACTAATTTAGGACATTGCTTATCCTCATTTAGGACATTGCCTATCCTCATTTAGGACATTGCCCATTGCTAGTGTCCGCAGATACAGATATTGAACTTGGTCACTTAACATTGTCCAACAATGATTCTCTCATTCTCACACGATTTTTCGAAATTCTGGCTTCTGCTAACTGGCATTTGGAGACCAATTTAAAGCAGTGTGCTCTGTCATAGTTTTAACATTTTGGAACCTATTTGGAGCAATGTGTTTATGATTTGAATTTTACTGCATTGGGAAACCTATTTAATGCAGTGTGCATGTTAATTATTCAAATTTTGCAACCGCATATTAGGTGTGCATTTTTTTTACTTTAAAAAATGTTACTTTACTGCAAAGGGCATGATTTGATGCGCTAAACTTGAATTTTCTCAACTCCTTGCAAATTTATACCCCTACTTCGATACAATATATTCTTTAGGGAAAGGAAACATTTCAGAACAAAGAAAAAAATTTTTTTAATTGAAGGATTTAATTTTTATCCTGAGAATTTACTACACTAATTAGTTCAATAGTGGTCATATTAGGCACTTTGAAAAATACACTCTTAACCTTATTGAGATGAACTGTCAGGGCCACTATTACCATCTAGATTGTCCAAACTTGCACAATTAGCTGCTGATCCCAAGCTAAGATTTTCACAACTGCTATCAGTAGTACTAATTACAGGTTTATATCTCACATCAGCAACACCATCACCACTAACAATAGAAATTGGCAGTGGACATCATGCCTTCAAGTACTTCAGAAAATCATCACTTCTGGAAGTTGCCCTCTTCTTCCCACAAGCCTTGCCTTCATATTAAGTTTAACTAGATGTCCAATATCAGGACAACTATTACCATCTACATCATGATGATTAAACCTCCATTACCAGCAGAAGGTCTCAACCTAAGATTATCACTGACACAAATGCCATCAAACTTACTGAACATAGCTACATGGCTGGCAACAGCAACACCATAACAACTAGTAGTATAGATAGGAACAAAACCACTTCTGGTAGCAGCCATCTTGCTCCCAGAAAGCCTAGCTTCCATCTAATACACTAGGAAGTTGAGAGATTCAGGGAAAGGGTAGGAGGCGCTGACTCACAGTTACACAATAACCCATACAGCAGAATATGGTGTTTGTAGAGCTCTGTTGCTCCAAGCTAGTTCTGTCCTTGCTCGAAAAAGAGACTAAGAACAAGTGATAGAAATTTTTCCTGCTTTATCAAACAGATGCCGGATCTTCCTCTTGGTGGGGCAGGGGAGACCTTCCTTTAGGTTTGAGTGAGTCTGACATAGAGAATGGTCTAGAGTACTGATTTCCAACAAATAAGCGAAGCCTTAAAACCTTTTCTATCCAGCTCACTTAGAACCAATTGGTAGTTCTCCCTGTACTTCTTTCTCAGCCAAGCATTGCTCAAGGCCTCAGGAGAGTTGTAGGGGACTGTCAGCTCAATCAATGTGACCTTATTTCCATGAATGACTACAATATCAAGTCGAGCAGATGTTGTCACTGTATCTTGTGGTATTGTAGCAGGTGAATTATCACAGTCTCGATGATTAGGAAGGTCAGCATACAATTTTTTTCCTTTGATATAGCAAGAGTGATACCACACACCAACTTCTGAAGGACACTGTCATGTCACCAAGCAAATCTACCCTGGTTCAATCAGGTAGGACAGGCATTCAGAATGTGATTTACTGTTGGATGTTTAGAGTTGCAGAGGCTACACTTGGAGTCTGTACATATTTTCCAGTGGCAGAGATTTAGATGAGTGGGAAGAGTGTCAGATGCTGCATGAAGTATGAAAGATAGCTATCTAGGTGGTAGACTATCTTTAATGCAGTTCCATACCCTATTTTCCTTCTCCAGAGAACATGCATCACTGAACTTTGTTTGTACTATCAGTTTCTCAAGTTTTAAATCCCACTTCTCTTTCCTGGTTTCCACATGAACTGCACGAGCTGATTTTGGTATAGTCTTTCTGCTGATAGACAGAACAGAGTTCATGGCTGTGGAGAGAAAATCTTTGGCAAGGTCAGAAATTCCATGAGCATGGTCAAAGCTGCTTGAGAGAGAGAAATGGGAGATTTCTGCTAACATTGGATGGAGACAGGGTCACTGCTGCTAGATAGTTTAGCTTGGCAGATGTAGAGCAGATTTCTATTGTAGGAATGTTAAGCACAGAGGGATGGTGAATCACAGCGACTGTAGTGGAATGTGTAAGGCCCAACCATTTCTGTATGTACCTTGTAGCAAGTGAATTTAATTTCTTAGAAATGGAGACTGAAATATGATTCACTGCCAGGTCATAATTTAGGGAAAGAATCACATATCTCCTGTACATCCGCACCAAATATTCATATCTTACTGGTGCATTGTCAAGCCATTGTTGATGAAGAATGAATTAATCTGAGAATTTTTGGTTGGACTTCTTTTCCTGGATGAAGAACTGCAGGCAGCAATTGAACCAAGAAAAGTGGTTGGTTTTTCTTTGATATTACTAGAAGTTCCCCTACCTAACTTAATGATGGGATACTTTTTTAGCATCCTTACCATCAAATAGCAGTGAGTAGCACTTGCCCAATCTCATTCTTAGCCCAACATCCATACATCTGTCATCCACCATGGTGATAACTTCCTGATGTTCAGCTGGAATTGATGAGATTATGGTTAAGTCATCTGCATACCCTTTGACCTTGTGTGGCTTGCTATAGACCAAAGGGTGGACAGGTTGGACCTTGTGAATTGTGGATGGTGGGGTCACAAAAATAAGGCAAAAAGCATTTTCCATTACCCTATGCTGGTGTCCACTTAATTTGGAGAAGACAAACCTCCTCTGTGTGTCCACCCTTCTCATACAGGAGTTTTGCCCTACCCAGATTGTCCACTGTCAAAAACTCTGTCAAAACTCTGGCAAGATACCAGCCAAAAGTCTCTTTTGAGTTGTTTTCCTCCCACAGAGCATAGTTATGGGAGTTCAGTTATGGGAGTTCAGGCATGGTAGAGGGTGCCGGTTGGACTCAGTGTGGTTAGGCAGCCTGAGGGGAAAACCTCTACTAGGGTGGATTGCCACTGATTGAATGATTGGGTTAAAGGCAACCAGAAATAGTAGTGGAGATAGAGTATCACTCTGGAAAACACTTTTACTGATTGAAAGGGTTGTGTCTTCCAATCTTTGGTGGATATATGGGCAGAGATAGATGAGTAGAGGTTGGTCAGGTAGCTTATAAACTGAGGGGGTAGTTTTATTAACTTTTGATGATATCACTATGTAAGTATGAGATACAGATCCAAAGGCATTCTTTAAATCTATAAAACTCAGAGAAAGTAGGAGGGAGTGGTCCATCGCATTGACAATCATCAACTGTATAGCAAACACATGCTCAATACAGCCATTTACACCCCTTAGGAACCCCTTTTGCAAGGATTTATCTATTATCCCATTTAGAATTAAATAACGTTCCAGTGTATTTGCCAAGATCTTGTGAAAAAGCTTTCCAATCACTGAGTTTGGAGGGTCTGTGGTGTCACTTTTCTTGTGGATCATGATGATCTTCGCATGAGTCCACAATGTTGGAGGAACACGAGAACATAGAAGCACTTTTGAGAAGAGAGTAGCCAGAAAGTGATGGGTAGATGGCATCATCTTTAGATGGTGATAAGTGATGCCATCATGTCCTGGGGAGAGCCAGAAGGACATTTCCTCAGTACTTTCTTTATGATGGATGGTGTTATTGGAGACAAATCAAACTCCAGCAGGTCATCTTCACTGGGTATATGCTACACTTGGGACACCCAAGAAGGCAAAGCACAGTGTCCCCCATCATCCTAAAACTTACAGCAAAGTGTGAATAAGCTTGGCTTGGAGAGTAGTTAAGGCAGGATGTTTTTAAGCTGTGAAACAAACCTTCTTGGTGTAGTGCCATGGGTTGGATCTAAAAGCCATCTCATGGGATCTCAATTTGCTGTCAGTAATAAAGTTTTTGATTGATCTTCTTGGCTTTGCTGTGCTCTCACTTAGTTATTAAATGAGGATTTGTCTAGTTTTGAATTTTTTTTCTTTCACTGTTCTTCAGCTTCCTAAGGTGTTCAGTAATTTTTCCATTCTCCTTTTTATCATAGCTGTAGCCTCCCCTTGTTTTGATTGTTTTAAAATACCAGACCTCACAAGGTGTACTCTGAGAAGAGATATAAAAGTATCACCTGCTTCTGTGGTGCTGATATCACCAGAGGCCATGCAAGCAAAGGTGGTCCTAATACCTAAATTTAGTATCAATTGTATCCCATTCAGTGTTGGCATTTGCATCAGCTATTTTCAGAGAGGGAGTCATCACCATATGCTATTGCTACTTTTGTTAAGTCAAGTTATTTGGTGAGTACACACTTTAAATTTAAATAAATAACTTGGGAAGTTCAAAGTAAAGGTTTGTAGATGGTGCTAGTAGTATAACTTTTTCTTTTTTTTATTGTTTGTAAATACAAGTAAGCGAGTATAGTGGTAGATGAAATTAACTTATATACAAACCAGAGTGGTAGATGAAATTAATTTATCTATGAAGTACTCCCTTTAATAACATTTGAAAGTTTAAAATGGTTTCCAGTTGTCATGGAGGTAGCCACTTGAAGAGAAAATTTTAAGGCTAGTATTATTCAAATTTTGTAGTGGTAGATGATATATAGCCTAATAGAAGATAAAAATTAACTTATATATTACTCACTTTAAGTTCAAAATGGTTTCTGTTGTCCTGGAATTTTAAGACTAGAATTATTTAAACTTCAGGAATAACAATAGACTTCCAATTTGATGAGTAGAAGTTACAATATTAGTAGAATAAAATGACTGAGGTGAAAGGAGTGCTAAATAGAACTTAACTTATAATAACTATCAAAACTTGGGGATATATATAAATATATATGAAACCAAAGGAGAAATACTCAAGGAAGAGGGTCATATGGTGGCAAGCTTAGGCCAAGATTTCTTGGTTCATTTCCAATATGTAAATGTATTGGCAAATGGTGATAGGAGCTCAAAGTATGGGTGGTGAAATACTCCAGAGTTTGCACACTAAATTGTCACAACTCAGGTTATACAATAAGAACTCACTAAATCCCTGTGAAAGAAGTAGGGTAAACATGCTTAGTAGAACTAGACACCAAGTCCCTAGGAGCCATATATTTTGAAAAAACAGGCAGTTCCATCTTTTCAATAGCATCTTCAGAATGATACATGCGCATTTTATGCGGTTGTATATGTGAGAAGCAACAAAAACAACAAAAAATGAATGAAGGAATGAATGAATGAATGACTGAATGAATGAATGAATGAATGAATAGACAGATAGACAGATGGATGGATGGATAAATGGATGAATAGATAGATAGATAGATAGATAGATAGATAGATAGATAGATAGATAGATAGATAGATAGATAGATAGATAGATAGATAGATAGATAGATAGATAGATAGAGATTAACATCTTCAGTTGATCAAACCCAAATTTTTGGAATAGGTGATTATTGATTATTTGCACATGCAAGGTTGGAATATTCATCTTCTTTTTTTTTACCTTCAATATCCCACAACTCAAGCATAAATCAATCAATTATTAAGAAATTCAAGGTTATGACGTTTTCTGTCTTTTAATCAGAGGACCTGTGGATGTCTATGTGGGGATGAGAAGAAGGTGCATCAACAACAGTTTCCTCTAATCATGATCACTTTTCTCAGAAACTGACATCTTCTTTCCCCTCCCTCTTTTCTGTGTACAATAATTCCTCATTTGATATGGAAAAACATGGCCCTCTTCCTGGTTCTTTGTATTCTGTAAACCATTTATTCTCAACAAAAAAATAATAACCACCATGTAGTAAGTTGAACTATGAACATTGCACTATTATTAGTTAGTTAACCATTTATTAATCTCTTGTGTGGCGCATGCGCCAGGGGCCTAAGGGAATGGCCCAATGTTGTATTTTGATTGTTGTTCAGGAGCTCCGTTCTAGATTTTCCCCAAGCAATGCAATTTCTACTTAAGATATTACACTGGCGATGAGGATGACTGCTAGTTCCATCTACGGAAGTGTAGGTGAGTCCAGCCAGGCAATGAACTTTTCTCTTCATATCTAGAGAGAGGGGAACTGTTTTTCACGCCAATGAAGCGCCTGAAACTAAGAAGGTCCAGGTCTTTCTGAGTGTGTTTTAGGTAGCAAGACCTACTCTGTGCTGAGGACTTTGGTGGCACCCACCATTCCCCAGGATAAATTATTTGTGGATTTAGTGTCAGTCCTCAAGAAACACTTTGATCCAAAGCCTCTTGTAATTGCAGAAAAATTTCAATTTCACCAACAGGCACAGAACATTTGTGAGTTCATAGCAGACAATGTAGCAGAACTTAGGTGGTTCACTATTCATTGTCAATATGGCACTCACCTTGAGGAAGCATTTAAGGATTGTTTGGTGTATGGCATACGTGATGAACGCACCTGAAAAAAGTTACTGGTCATTGACAAGCTCACTCTAGCTCGGGCCATTGAAATTACACAGGGGGAGGAGGCAGTTAACAAGAATGCTGACGCCTTAGAGGCAAAGAAACCACAGTAAATGCAGTCACCAAACCATGTTATCTATGTGGGAGTATGTTTCATGAGCAAACCGAATGTTGGTTTCGAAATGCAGATTGTCATAATAGTGGAAAGAGGGGACACATTGCAAGTGTCTGCAGTCCAGGAAGATGACTCGACCACGTCGACAGCCCTTTGGTGCATCTAGCACCTCACATTCAGGGAAGCAGCAGCAAAGTACAGGATATATCACAGTCAGTGAGGAGGATCAAGAGCAAGAAGTCCACTCGCAAAGTGCACTGGATCCCAAGGATCAATCACTGTATGCTGTGGGAGGATCAACTGCACCGCCATATCAGGTATCTCTGATAATTAATAATGTATCCCATACAATGGAGTTAGATACAGGAGCCTCCATTACTCTTATGTCTGAGGCAGAGTGCCATCAGTTGTACCCTAGATCGGTTCTGAGGGACTCGTCAGTCCTCCTGAGGACCTACTCTGGGAAACGAATACATATGGTGGAGAAAATGGATGTATGTGTGCAATATGAACATCAGGTGCAGTATTTGGTTCTAACTGTTGTTGCAGGAGATGGTCTGAGTCTGTTGGGGAGGAACTGGCTCCAAAATATCCGGCAAAATTGATGTGAGATCTGGGCAGCAACTAGTCACCCCAGCGGGACTCTGGGATACCTGCTTGACAAATACTGTTATGATTTTTGGATGAATTAGGCACAATTAAGTCTTACCAGGCTAAATTACATATTGAATCTGATGAACCACCAAGATTTTTCAAAACCTAAACGGTTCCTTATGCTCTTAGGAGTTTTATCAAAGATGAGTTGGATCACCTTGAATGGGAAGGAAACCTAGAAAAAGTAACTCATAGTGAATGGGCAACCCCCATTGTGGCTGTTCCTAAGCCTGATGGACGAGTTCATCTCTGTGGGGATTTTAAGATCACTGTCAATCAATTTCTCAGGATAGACCAATACACTCTTCCAACTGCTCACGATCTCTATGCGACTTTGGCTGGGGGAATGAAGTTTTCTAAACTGGACCTCTCACTGGCCTTCCTCCAGCTAGAACTTTATCTAGAATCACTGAAATACTGTATGCTGAATATACATCGAGGTTTGTATCGGTTTACACATCTCCCTTTGGCATAGCTTCCATTCCTGCCATATTTCAGAAGATGATGGGCACCATCTTGCAAGGTATTCTAGGAGCAATGTGTTACATCGATGACATTTTGGTAATAGGGTCCTCAGACGTTGAACATCTCCAGAGATTGGAAGAGGTCCTCCGCTGCTTGCAAGCCCATGGCATCAGGATGAAGCATAAAAAGTGTCTCTTCCTTCAAAATGCAGTGGAATACTTTGGGCATTGAGTGGATCCAGAAGGAAACGAGCCTTATCAGCAAAGATCGAAGCAATAGAAATGGTTCCTCTGCCACGAAACACACAGCAGTCAATCATTTCTAAGACTACTGAGTTATTATTGAGAGCTACCATCCTCCATCCTCTCCATGATCTTCTCCTACAGTGCTTACACATTATGACCCCACCTTACTGCTTAATCTAGCTGCTGATGCTTCATCATATGGACTGGGGGGAGTCATTTCACATGTGCTCCCAAATGGAAATGATCATACAATTGCCTTTGCATCATGACCACTGTCGAAGAGTGAGAGAAATTATGCCCAAATTGACAAGGAGGCTCTCAATCTCATATTGGTGTCCATAAGTTGCACACATACTTGTATGGGAGGAAATTTACGTTAATTATGGGCCATAAACTACTCACCACTATTCTGGGCCTGAAGAAGGGAGTTCGGCCATGGCAGCTGCAAGGTTGCAACGATGGGCCATTCTGTGGGAGGCATACAACTATGACATCGAATTTTGTTCCACAGTGGAACATGGAAATGTTGATGCCCTTTCCCACTTGCCCTTGCCAGGAGGAGATGAGTAATCCTTGGAAACTAGGATGTGTAACATTTGACAGATTGAGATTTTGGCCCTGTCCTCTCAAGAGATCATGACAGCTACTCAGCTAGAACCCATCCTTAGCAAATTTTATCATATTATATGAGAGGTTGGCCAGTGCATGTTCCCAAGGCTTTTCAATCTTACCGCTCAAAGATTGCTGAGTTTTCCATGGAAGGGGGCTATTTATTGTGGGGAGGACATATTGTGATTCCTCATAGCTTGCATAAGGTGGTGATAACTGAACTGCACAAGGACCACATGGGGGTGTCACGCACAAAGGCACTGGCTCATAGTCATGTCTGGTAGAAGGGACTGGATAAGGTCTTGGAGGAGTTGGGAAGTCTTGCCTTGTTTTCTTGGCTGTAAAGCAATCACCGGCTAAAGCACTGTTACATACGTGGATATGGCCTGGTTAATTTTTATTATCCATGTATTAAACTAAAGGTACACACTGAACTGCCAAGAGAATGCAACTTCCCTAGCCTGAAATGTCATTGGTCACTTTTGTCTATTATGACCTGAGCAAGTCTTCTCCAAATTTAGAAACCACATGAGTGGGTGCAGTGGTTCATTCCCATTCTTTTGATACCCCTCCTGAATCTGTAGCTTCAAAATTGAAGGAATGTATAGCGAACACACACATGCATGCACCCACCTACTCACCCTCCCACCTGCCCTGACACCCACCCACACACACACCACAACCCCCCCCCCCACACACACACACGCACTAAGATACACACACATTTAATTTTCTTAAATTGTTTTTTTTTGTTTGCAAATCTCCACAAATTTTGAACCACCCCAAATCTAAACAGTGAATCTGAAACTGTGATAGGCCTTGTTTGAACTGTAGTTTCCCTTTAACACAGCTGACCACTGTGTACCTAACTAATGTCTGGCATTCAATTATCTCATTGATATTGTTGAAGACATTGTTAGTTGCTACATGGACAGGATACATAGACACATGGTTTTGATAGTTGCCAGCAGTGCTGGAGATATGAATTGGCAAATATTGTCTTGGTTGTTCAATGTTTGTTACTACAAAATGAAGCATATTTTGCATTTTATTTCCCATTTGACAGCAGTTTGTAGCTCAGTTATTGAGTGTATAGATTTAGAAATGAATGTAGAAACCCAATTAATATTATTATTTCATGTCCGATTGATCCAGCACTTATTTATCAATTATCTGATCACTACAACAGGCAAGATGAACCACCAAACGGTGAACATCTTTGAATCCCATCAATTATTTCTGATTTGATCAATTTGTGCTGTGGATACTCGCAATGGATTATGAAGTGCAAACTTCGAGAGAGAGAGGTCAACATGAGAGAAATTTGGAAAGTATTGATTTCAATCTAATTGAACCCATACTAAACCAACACAACATCTCACTTTTTGAATTACAATATTTAAACATCAAATATTTCAACAGTTGTTACTCACAATATTTGATAATTGTTTTCCCCACTTTTACGTGAAAAAAAAAGAAAGAAAAGAGAGATTATCCAATGAATAATAATTTTAGTATGTATAATGACCATTGAAGGCCAAGCATCCAACATATACATACATTCAACTAAAAGTTTATTCTCCATAATCTGAAAATATTGGTTTGCCTGCAGCATTCACTGAAGGAGGGATCTCCCACCTGAAGTAACCACAACTTTGTCTTTTAAACCCACTCATTCTTCTGTTGGGGCACACATAGAAGGGTACACCTTCATTTGGTCCTGGAGTAGTCACAGTTTTCCGCTTTGCTCTCTTGCCACACCTGCACAGGGGAGGGGTGACCTTTCCCCCTTTAGGGACCACTACACCCACTATTACATTGGAAGCAGATATACTAGCACTTTTATTGTTAACACAGGAAGATCCACAAGGACCAGCCGCATCCATTATTCTTTGGACTGAGTTTTGGGAAGTGTTTATGGGTCTATAATGATCTTCAGATAACATATTGGTCGAGAAATAATGTTCATTGATTCCTCCCAACAGAGGTGTCTTTTCAATGCAGTTTGCATTCTTATAAGTACCAAAAGTATTAGTCACCGATGGCATTGGAGTCCTGTGACATTTTGAAGATGTACCTTCATTGCCACAACTACGAATATGTTTGAGTTGTTCTGTTTTTGAAATAACAGGTGTTTCTTGAATAACTTGAACATGATTGATTTCAGAAGGACTTAGCAATTTCCCACTATGGTGTGATATCATCAGATAAGCTGCAGGCTTTGAATTTTGTTTTTTACTTTGAGTGTCCTTGCTGCTTCTGTAAAACTCTCCAGTGTTTGATGAGAGGAGGGTGATAGGAGAGACATGGGCCAAGAATTTTGATCTGGATGGAGTTATCTTTTTTTTCAGGACATCATCTGTTACTGGTCTAGGCAAAGCAGCAGTAGCAGTAACAGTAGTAGAAGAGCATTGTCCCATGGTTTCCTTTGTTTGGTGTATCACATCTGGTGGCATGTCAACTTTTGTGTGCAAGTTTTCTGGTGATTTTGCAGTAACTTCCTTCATGTTGGTGGCGAAGTTCCAGTTATCAAAATCGTCATTTGCTATATCTTCAAAGAAGTTATTACAAGCTTTCTCCAAATCATCCACTGCATACAACCCACTGTGACCTCCGCGGTTTAATAGCACCGGTTTATCGTCATCTTTTGAAGCCAATTGTTGTTGTTCTGTAGAGTCCTTCAATGTAGATGGAAATCCAATCTGGCCAATATTACAACTTTGAAACTCTTCAGTAATTTTTTCATTAAAGGTCTGCAAATATTTCGTTCCTTGTCTTTTGGTATCCACATTGGCTGCATCATTCAAGATTGGTTTGGAAGGAGGTTTGATTGAAGTTCTCAGCTGTGAAACAAATGGTTGAGGTGGGGAAGGGGGGGGGGGAGGAGAGGTTAGCATAAATAAAATCAGAAAACTAGGTGCATTTCCACAGTTAGCTAAATAAATCGTATGTCATTATATCCCTTCCGTTTAATATCTTGACAATACTCAAATTTGATTCAGCCCAATGATGATTATTCAGTGATGAGTCTGTGATGATAATTCTAGAATTTATCGATCACAGACAGAAGGTGTGGTTTTAATACTATGTACCTGTTCATTGATGGATTTTGTTATGCTGAGTCTACATCCATCACAGACCAATCTATAGCAGAGTTTGGCAGTGTTTCTTGCATCATCAATACCTACATGTTTAAAAATACAACAATATTGTCATTAACTATTGAACTTCACGAAATGTGAGTAACCACAACTCTTCTAAATGCAACCAAATATCGTCAAGAAGAATACATAGGGAATTTGATTTTTTCTCTCATCATTTTGTGGTTGTATTGTGAAATTTCAATGCAGAGTATGGATAAAACAGAAATATTTTCATCTTTATTTTTATAACAAATATATTATTGTCTTAAGTAATCTCCGTCAAAAAAAGTAAAAAAAAAAAAAAAATTATTGCACCTTGGACAAATTCAGGAAATAAAACAAATGTGCAAATAATTACATCAGTAATGTTTTCTCTCTCTCCCTTTCCAGTGCCTGTCATGCACAGTTCACCTCTTCTTTTTTTTTTCTTTTTTTTTATTATTTGTACTTACCAGAATGTTGTCGACCAGCAAAAACTATCCCCACATCTTCCAGTGCACCATTCAAACCAGCAGGCTTCCTCCCATAAAAGTTCTATACAATATATTAAGAAAAGAGAAAAAAAAAAAGAGTAGGAAAACAAATGGAATTTTTTTAAACAAAGAGCAGTATATATACTGACATGACTTTCTTTTCTAATCAATAGAAGTTATTAATATTGGTATCTACATCAAATAAAACAAGTGCGAATACATAGAGTCAAGAGCTTAATAGAATTAAACACTTATTTTAAATTACTTAAAGATGTGTTTGCACTCGGTAAGTCTACAAAAACATCTTATGTATATGCTTTAAAAATACATATATAAATGGTATATTGGAATTATTCTCTTACTCGATAGACAGCTCTGATATCAATCCATTGATTAAGGATGGTCGGTTTCCTAATCTGTTTCCTTGAGCACTCGTACTTCAGACACACCCCAAGGTCCCAATCAGACCATGTAGCAAAAGCACATAAGGGTTGGCTCTCTAGATGCACATTTCCAGGTTCCATAATGACAACACCCACATCTTTGTGGAGCTTTTGGATCCACTGGTTGAACAGGTACATGCAGGTTGGCAGAGGAACACCACCATCCACTTGTGCCTGCATGAGGATTACATCAATTAATTATTTAACTGAGCAATCATTGCATGTTGCAAAGTACATCAATAATATCAACTTGGTCAACCAAAGAATTGCATGGATTAAAAAAAAAATTTTTTCCATCTCAACGTATTTATGGCAGCAATAAATAATCTCGAATACAGAATGTAAGTGTTGATGGTATAATCATTTAGTCCTGAGAGAGGGTGGGGGGGGGGGGGGTATAATTGAGAGGGTAAACATGTTCCTCAGGTGCACATTTGTGCTCAGTTTGATTTACGGATTGGCAGATTGGCAGTCGATCTGGAGTACAGACAAGTGCTCAGACACATATGCTAATGGCTCAATTCAATTCAATGATTGTCAGATTTATAGAACAATTGAAGATACCTATATATTATTTTCACTAACTGCCTGTGCCTGCCTTGACAACTGCCAAGAAAAACTTTTGAACTGTGGGTCTTGGGACAGCAATTAAACTTCATGCTACTCCCTACATGGTCCTAGGGGTGCAGAAGGCCTATGAATTTCTTTAAAATGTCCAACTAAAAAGTTAGAGGAAAATTAAAGTCTTTTCTTTTAGCAAATTGTGTTCTGTGGAGCAGGTAAAAGGACATCAGCATATCCACCCATGCTCAGGTTTACAAAATGCAAACAAAAAAAATAATTGACCAGTGCAGCTGAGAATGAAAGACATTTTAGTGAGCTGAAGCTTATCTAAAACAGCTTTGTACCTGTAGTCATTCTTCCAAGAAATTAGTTAAGTTGATTTCAGTATAACCTCAGTGTAAAGTAGCCTTGAGTGAAGTAAAAGACCAGTTAACAACAGTGTATGGAAACAATAAAGACCTTGGAGTATCTGACAATTATATAATTTTTCTAAACAGGAGTGACCACTTTCAGAAATGCAGCTGCTGCAGTGTTCTCTCTCTCTCCCTTTCCCTCCCAACTTTCCACACTTACCAGATACAGCAATCTTCACATAAAAGTGAGGGGGGGGGGGGGGGGGAGGAAAGAGAGAGAGAGTGAGAGAGAAAAATGGGGCAGAAACAGCTGCAGTGGCCCCAATTCTGGGTTTCGGGTGTGTGTAAATTAATGAACAATTATAAAGTTGGCAGAATATACTTGAAAAAATTGAAAAAAGAAAAGTCAAATTTTTTTTAAATGGATGATAAAATCACTTTAAAAAACTTTGAAGAACAGAAAAACCAAAAAAAACAAAAAAAAAACACAAAATAACAACAACCAGGGTATGGGAAGTGGGGAAGGAGAGCAGTGTGGACCTTGACTTCTTCCATAAAAGAATGCATGGAGGTTTATTGAAGAAAATGTCCCTTCATACACACAAATTAGACCAGGAATTAAAAAATATTTGGAAAAAAAAAACCCCCAAAAAAACCCCCTACACCATCATGAGCAATGTCTAGGGCTGGAGACATTAGAAAATCTATAACTAAAACAAAGCAAACTGCAGACATTTGAAATTGTTGACGAAGCACTTTGTGGAAGTGACTTACCTAACAAATGCAATCACTGCTAAGCAGAAGAATGAACTTGAAACTCTTCTAATGCCCTTTTCAATAATGTCTAGGATAATGATTATTGGATCATTTGCTTTGACAATTGCAAGCGAAGCTGCAAATGGGCCTCCTGCTATGTAACTACTAAAAAATAATCAGCAAGCAAGCAACAACCACTGGCATGGAAAGTGGGGAAGGGGGGTGGGGAGCAGTGTGGACAGTTAGCTCTCCCATGAATGAATGCATGCGTGTGTTCGTGGGTGGGGGTATTACTGAAGAAAATGACCCTTCCAGGCTTTTTTTTTTTGGTTGAAAATTTACTAGGGGGGTGGACATACATGTGTCATGTATATGCATGTAAGTGTTTGCACCATGATAGTGCAAAATGATAATGCTCAAAAGGGGGGGGGGGGGGCACAAAATCCTCAAGGGTGTGGGGATATTGCCCCACCCCCCCCCCCACCCCAACAAAAAAAAAAAACATTTGCCTCCCTACACACAAATTAGACCAGGAATTTGAAAATATTTGGGGGGGAAAAAAACCCTACACCATCGTGAGCAGTGTCTAGGGCTGGAGACATTAAAAAATTTATAACTGAAACAAAGCAAACTGGAGACATTCACAATTGCTGAGGAAGTGATTTATCCAACAAATGCAAACACTGCCAAGCAGAAGAATTAACTTGAAACTCTCTAATGCCCTTTTCAATAATGTCTAGGATAATGTTTGTTGGATAATGTGCCTTGATCATTGCAAGCTAAGCTGCAAATGGGCCTCTGGTACATATATTATTTTCACTAACTCCCTGCATGCCTGCCTGCCTAAGTGTCAAGAAAGTATTTTGAGCTGTGGATCTTGGGACAGAGAATTAAACTTCATTCTGCTCCCTATGTGGTCCTAGGGGTGCAGAAGGCCTTCGAATTTCTTTAAGATGTCCAACTAAAAAGTTAGAGGTAAACTGAAGTCTTTCTTTTAAGCCAATTGTGTTCGTAAAGTAGGTAAAAGGTCGACATTGTATCCACCCACAATCCCCATTTTTAAAATGGCTGATAAAAATGCAAAAAATTAATGAAAGAAAATTAAATCTAGCTTGCCAGTGCTGCTGAGAATGGAAGACTCTTTAGTGAGCTGAAGCTTAGCTAAAATAGCTAAGTACCTCAAGTTTTACAAGCCCTAATTCTGTGTTGTGGGCATGTCTAAAATTAATGTAAAATTATGAAGTTGGCAGAATATATTTTAAAAAATTTTAAAAATAGTCCTATTTAAAAGATGAAAGATAAAAAATAATTTGAAATGTCTTCTTCCACCAATTCATAGAATGTTGACCAGAATAGTATTAGATCATTACCACCAATAAATAAATTTTAAACCAGTGATAATATTTATAAAAATTAAATAATAATAAATAGAAAAATAATAATAAATGAAAAATGTAGTTAGGAGATAACAAATAAAAAAGAATGAATGAAAAATATTGAAAGTAACTATGTTAAGGATGTAACTACACCCATTTATGGCTGTCCAGAAATTAGGTCAAAGTACACTGAAGAACACACAAGACAAATTTCAACTTCATTTTACCACCAGCAATGAAATTATTAAAAATAAAAAAAATAAATAAAAATAAAAATAAAAAAAAACAAGCAAACTGAGAAGTGGGATGGGGAGCTATGTGGGCAGTGACCCCTCCCATGAATGGATGAATGCTTGGGGTATATTTACTGGACACAAATTAGACCAGAAATTTGAAAATATTTGGAAAAAAAAACAACAAAAAAAAATCCCTACACTATTATGAGCAGTGTTTAGGGATGAATACAGTAGAAAATCAATAAATGAAACAAAGCAAACTGGGGATATTCATAATTGCTGAGACAGCACTGTTGTGGAAGTGAATTATCTAATCACTGCCAAGCAGAAGAATAAACTTGAAACTCTTCCAATGCCCTTTTCAATAATGTCTAGGATAATGTTTGTTGGATAATGTGTCTTGAACATAGCATGCAAAGCTGCAAATGGGCCTCTATGTATGCAACTACTAAAAAAAAATAAAAAAGAAATAAACAATCAGGGCACGGGAAATGGGGGTAGGAAGCAGTATGGACAGTGACCTCTCCCATGAATGAATGTATGGGGGTATGGTATTATTGAAGAAAATGTCCCTTCCTACACACCAATTAGACCAAGAATTTGAAGATATTTAGAAAAAAAAACAACAAAATTTAAGAAAAAACCCTATGCCATTATGAGCAGTGCCTAGGGCTGGAGACACTAGAAAATCAATAACTGAAACAGAGCAAACTGGAGACATTCACAAATGCTGAGGAAGCACTGTTGTGGAAGTCATTTATCCAATAATTTCAATCACTGCCAAGCAGAAGAATTAAATTAAAACTCTTCTAATTACCTTTTCAATAACATCTAGGATAGTGTTTGTTGGACAAAGTATTTTGATCATTACAAGTGAAAGCTGCAAATGGGCCTCTGGTACATACATTAGACACTACATGTAATTACCTGAGATATACCGGTCAGTTCTTTGCAGAAGGAACTAAGAACAGGATTCTCAACAGGTGGAAGATAATGATGAAACTCAGACATTATCTTGCCCGTGTACAGGTCCAGAAGGATGGCTGGAAACTCAACTGTGGGTATGGGTTAACAAATAATAAGAGTTACTGACATCTCATATATAGAGTTCACTGGCATCTCATAGAGTTAATAAAGAACAAAATATAACAGAGTGGCAGACACTCTGGTGACAGAGATGTTAGTGGAATAAAAATTTCTTGCATATTTAAGCCACATATGGAGAATTAAATCAAGGTTCTACCCTGAATATTTGAAAGAAATCAGCCCAGCTGGATAGAGAACGAAAAATAATGGTTGCTTCCTGGAAAATTAGAGGGAAGTAACCCACAAAATAGGCCCAGGCCCATCAATGATACTTTTCCTGCCTTTGTTTGAGTGCTATTGATGATCATTTACCTAACGTTATACCTGTGAGTGATAAAATCAGCATAGTTGGTGCTATTAATGATCCCGTACCGGAATTATCCCTGTGGCAGCAACAACAGGCAACAGGGATCAGATTTTTTGTTGGTAAACCTTTTTCAGGATGAAAGGGTCCGACCTGAAATTTCATAAAAAATCAGCCCTACCATTTACGAGGAGATAGAGGATATGTATATTATAATACAGAGTAAATGTCTGTCCTTTTTTTTTTGTGTCTGCCTATTCCAGCTATCAAGCAACTGCTCAATCAACAAAGTGCTCGACTGAGCAATAATAGTCAACCAATCGATCTTCGGATAGTCTGCAATGGGTTCAATCTATTGCATTCAAAGTTAATGGTGCTGTTGTTAGTAATTTGGTGGTACTCTGATATGCTTGATAGAACTAACATGGCGTCCATAACAGAGAATGTCATCGTTTCATTGTGGTATACATTCATAATTGAGTACACTAATGAAGAAAACCGATGGTTGATGGACCTACACCAGTTGAAACTCAACCAGATCACAGTATTAACACAAGTACTAATGTTACCAAATTAACAGGAACAACACAGAGGGGGAAAATTTCAAAATATTTTTGTGTTGCTTTTCCCCCTTCTATTTTAGGGGAATTCTCTGGCTTAGAAACTAGCAATAGCCCTATGCTAAAGAGCTGGTCAACTCTATATAGAGCGTGCTAGTACCCTCCTCTTTCCTCTCCCTCTCTCTCCTTTTCTACATATATATATATATATATATATATACACATACATATATATACATATATACATATATATATATACTAGCAGCATATACCCGGCGTCATATATATATCTATCTATCTATCTATCTATATATATATATAAGCAGTTTCTATTGGGTATGTTTGTTTGTTTGTTTGCTTGTATTATACATTACTAGGCCCACCGATAATATTTTCTTTACAAAATTGTCTTATGGGAGGACATGTCTTACAGAAGGATATGTCTTACAGGGGGATGTTTTTCTGGATGACTTAAATATTACAAGGAGGATATATCTTACTGGAGGACATATCTTATAGGAGAACATTATTACTGAAAGATGTCTTACTGGAGGACATGTATTATTGGAGTACATGTTTACTGGAGAACATGTATTACTGGATCAAATATTTTATTGTAAGACACTTCTTTCTGAACGACATGTCTTGCTGGAAGAATTTTTTCATGAATTATTCATTATATATTTATGGTAAAATTTCAAACCCTTTTGGTTTCAATACTGGGTAGTATTACTTTGTTCATAAAATTTGGTCTCAAAAGGTGAATAACTGTGGGAGGAGTTGATGGACAAACAAACAGAATAAGCTCCATTATAATATGGATTATATACAATATGATTTAATTATTCTTTGTCCTTTTTTTTTATATATTTAAATGCATTAATTAAATTGATGAGATAATACCAACAAAAAAAAAAGTATGGCAGAGGTAGCTGTCTGTCAGGACAGAACCAGTATTTAAAGTGTGATTGGGAAATACTTACTTATTTCCTGGAATCCTTTCTTATTCTTCCAACATGTCGACTCAAAGTCAATCACAATCAAGTAGGACAACATCTGACCTTCAACAAGAGTCACATGCAGAAGGAATATGAATAAGAATGTCAATGTCACGCCCCCCCCCTTCAAATTAATGGAGGGAGAGAGAGAAGGGTTACTTAATTGCAAAAATAAAAAAGAACGGGACATGAATGATTGTCATTACAACCTACCACACCTACATATAGTATCAGTGAACCACCAGCAATGCCTGCAATAATTTTGGTACTGGGAAAGGAATCATTGATACAATATTCTATAATTAAAATCCAGACATTAGTAACTTCTTAATCTATGCATGTGGCCCTATCTAAGATCACCATCAGTTCAAACAAGGGAATGGGTAAGGGTAGAGGGAGTCAGGCTCTAAACAATTCCTTTAAGCAGAGGCTTGATTAGTTGAATACCATCCTATCCATTAATCTATATATATATATATATATATATATATATATATATATATATATATATATATATATATATATATATATATATAATCAAAAAGGATTGTGAATTTTAAAAAACCCTTTAAACAGAACCTAGCCAGGCAAATTTGAGGCCATATTTGGACTCAGTATGTCCATGTGCATGTCCATGTCCATGCACCAAGAAATTCATGAAATGGTGAGTTTTGAACCTTTGATATTTCGCATACTATCATCTGAAAACATGTAAAGTGACAAGATGAGATCGTTCCCTCTTTGATTAGTCTGGTAGGCAAGACTTGAAGATGGATAAGAAGCAGGACATTTATCTGATGTGACCTAATAAGAGTTTGTAGGTAGGAGTGTAAAGATTTCTTGAATTCCTGGTTCTATGTAGAAATACTTTAGCTGATCCATAAAACTTCTCCCCTATTTTCAAAACATATTTATCTTCACACTAATATGAGCAGACGACTGGTGCTTTACTCACTTACCTTTCCTTCTCTTTGTGGAGTGGCCACCATCTTCACTGACATGGTGCTTAACAGCAGACCTCTTTCCCTTTTTCGGCAATATTCCTAGATCTCTATAGCATACCGATAACATTGTAAGGAAGCAGCCTCCACTAAACTTAGGAGGACAGGGTTGGCATGAATAGCTGGGCTCACCTAGCTAGCCGCTTGGTTCTTGAGGACCGGTTCATCTTGATCTCTGAAATCCTGAATTCTTCCCATAACAAGAATTTGAAATTACCGCCTGTGTCAACCACGCCCCTTTCAACTAATCTGTTGGTTTGTGGTCATGTGTCATAAACACAATCCGCATATGCACCTCGCACTTGTTTCTTGCCAGGAATGTTAACAAGAATAATTAATGCGAGTCAACTTCAGAGCCAGACCAAAGAATGCTGAAGACCTGTGGAGAGACTGAGCCTCTCCAGTTTCTCGGGTACAGTCACCGTCCGTACACCATTGAAACTCCTACCGCAGCACCATAGTGCGTAGTGTAGTTATCCTAATCATGGCAATCAGGAATTTTCAATAGCTGAATGCTTTCTAAATTGTACCCCAGGTTAATTCTCCACCATGGCATGCACGCCCAGAACTACGCCAAATAATCACTGAGGTGTGAATATTTACATTGGTAGCCAAGCTGGAGGATGCACCAAGATGCTGTTTCAGCTCTGCTCAATCTATGGCAGGAGATATGTGTGATGGGGAAAAAATACAAATACAGGATAGATTACCAGTGTCTACACGCATAGTCATGCACTCAGGCACACACACACACACACACACACACACACACACACACACACACACACACACACACACACACACACACACACACACACACACACACACACACACACACACACACACACACACACACACACACACACACACACACACTCACACACACACACACACACACACACACACACACAATTTTTGTATATTAAATTTTATCTTGCAACCTTTTTTTCTCTCTGTTTTGATATCACTGGTGAGATGTGGGTGTGGTTAGCATAGTGCATAGGTGTAGCAATAAATTTTACAATGATAAGGCGAGCATATGGCATATTACCACACCCACTTTCATAACATGCCTATTTCCCTTTCCACATGAGTCACTTGGATATTGCATCATAATATGAATAAAAATAATTAATTTAAAAAAATAGGAAATTTTGACTTCTGCAGTCCTTTGTGTTACGATATTCATTTCCGACAACATTCAGATCTTAATGGTCAGTGTAGTCCTTGTCCATATGTAACAGCATGAAAGAATTATATTGTTACTGAGTAACGATAGTTCACAAGTAAGTCTTGCTAAGCCTTCTTGAAGAAATGGTCTTTCACTTACCATATTAAGCAAAGGGGTTAAATTCTCCAAACCAGGTTATCTACATTTTTACCAAAAGGTAGAATGCAGAAGCTAAAATTTATTGGCTAGTGAGCAGTTGTGTGTGGCAAGTTCGCTTACTTGTTCTTCAGTAAGATCACTAGTAGCCATTATTGCTATAAAAGTGGTCATGGCCAGGTAAATGGGTGTGGTCTACTGAAAAAGTTGGTCAGGCGAATGCCTGAGTTGCCTGACCCAGCACTATGCCTATGTAGTGAATAGCTTTGTGAAGCCTATCACATGAGATTAAATGGTAATTGCCTATGAAGACTGCTAATTTAAACCAATATAGTGTTCTCCTAAGCTTGGGGGACCTCAACCAATTTTTGGATCTGAGGTCAGAATTAAATAAAAGAAGATATAACTCAAGAAAATTCAGTATAACAGTGTATACGTTTTATGCATTATGAGAAAACTACTGAGGTGTATCACATGTGAGAGCCTGAAAGGACTTTAAAGCTAAATTCAAACTTCCAATCCAAATTGATTAAATATAATAGTGGTATGTCTTTATTAGAAAAATACAAATGTTTATTGTTGACCACTCTCATTACAAACCACTGATTCACAAATAAATTGATTACAGCTTGTTTCAAAATTGATGCACCAAATTGAACATCACCTTATGAGCAACATTCTGTTTTGTAGTTGTTATTGTTTATCCTTGTTTTTTGTTGTTGTTTTTTTACTATTATCTTGTAAGGATTAATATTCCTTGATGAGGGATGTAGCATTCTTATTTCCTGAGCGTGCAAACAATTGAAGACTGTTTCTGTTTTGTCATATTATTTATACGCATGTAAACTACAGTTAGGTTATAAAAAATAATTTACTATCTTTACCCAGTGGTACTAGGAATAGTAGATTTGATATGAATTATTAAATGTTACTAATTTGTGGCTGACATGAAGACATTTGAAATTTTTATTATTAATATTCTTCATATTTACCTTCCTCTCTATCTCAAACAGGTTCATCCAATGTGATATTATACCCTCTTTTTTTTTTTCCTAGTTTTAATGATATTTCCCCATCTTTAGCTATGTTTTAGTTATGAAGTATTTATTCTATAATAGAACATTTATCATCTGAGTAAATCATATTACTGTACTAGACAAAATGTGGTTCATGTGTATTATATTATTGCAAGCAAAGTGTGTTTTATTGTATCTCTACCAAAAAGGGGAGAACTATCAAATCGTTATTTGTTGTCATGGTTGGGGTGGGGATCATTTGTAGTCATGACAAGGCCATCCAAATACATTGATGATATGGATTTTAAAATATGATTATTTTGAAGGGTTATTTTTCAGCTAAATTTGTTTTTCTATGTTGTTGTTTTATTCTGTTGATGTTGTTTGTTTTTTTTCCCAATCTTTTATTTATTTTTTTAAAGGTTTTTTCTTCTTCTTTTTGGTGGCTAAATTGAAATTACAGGATCAGTAAATGATAAGTGTATTTGAATTTATTTATAAAACCTCTTTTTGCCTGTATTCACCTACTTTAAAAACACATAACCAACTACACTGGAATCTCCCTAAACAGACTCTCAAAAATAGGGACAACCTCTTTACAATGGACAAACAGTAAGGCACCCATTGATTCCCTACAAGTGCTAAAAAAATCTGTACCTCTGAAAAACGGACCCTCCTAACTCTGAACAATGGACAAAGGGACAAAGCTGGGACAGCCTCCCATAAATCCAGTAAAAATGGACAAAAGCCATGCCACCAGCCTTTTTGTGAAAATGCATTCCCCCCCCCCAAATTTTTATGTGAAAATGAACAAACAAGTCAGGAATAAAGATACACATACTAAATGAGGCTAATGACTTTTAATAAATGAGGTAAGTGACTCTAAAATATTTTCCATCAGTTTATTTAGCCTCACAATATAAAATTTTTGTCCCTACAGCCAGTACATATATTATTTCCAGTCAAAAACAAATAATTTGGTTCACATCTTTACAGCAAAATCCCTTTTGGATCTCTCTATGCATAATAAACCAGTAACTGTTATTATTTCTAAAAATAAAAAAATAAAAAGCGCATAACCAATTGAGTGTCGAAAGAGGACATGAACACTCAGATATTAAGTTCCTAATACTACATTCCTACTCACTGCCTTTGTTGCTTCCCCCCCCCCCTCCCCTTTGATTATAGTAAAAAGAAACAATCCTTGTATATGTATTACACATGATAATAGGAAGTATATCTAATTAGCTGTAGTAACATGAGAACTTTGCTGTGAGATTAATAGGTATTTAGTGGTTGATCTTGGGCAGACCTCTGATAGAGGATAATCTCTCTACAAAGGACAAATGGGTGGGTTCCAATGTGTCCACTATTCGGACGTTCCATTGTACACAGGAATATAGTCTTAGAATTAGTATGAAAGCTAGATATTCAGTGTCAGTATATTCAAAGCCCAATACTATATTCAAATACCTCCAACATTTGAAGGATTTTCATTCACTATAGTGGCTATCATAGGCATGATCAACAACAACTTTCTAACAAATATTAATATCTAATTAGGCTTGATTTGGAGCTACAATGAGATCACATGGAATTTTGATGGACAAACATAAACAGAACCCTTGAGTATATTATGGTTGTGCTAATTTTATTCATCATTATGATGCTACTTTCTTTGATTAAACATCATATGTACTTTCTTTCATTTGTCGTATGTTACTTTTCTTGATGTATCTGCCCTTAAAATATCACAATTTACAGACAGATTAAAGTTTCTTAAACTTCCTCTTTTGAGTGATATCATTTTGATATTGAGGTACCAGGATAATTTTTAAAGTTAGCATTGCATGAAAAGATGGTGTTTTCAGATTTTAAAATACATGCATAAATAATTAAGTCATGGCAGAAGAACATGAATAAACTATCAGTGATATAGTACTGGATCCACAACATTATATTGAGACAGGTTGATGTTGTTTGAACAAGTGTTGGATGTACATGTACAGTGATTCTTTTAAATAGGAATTCAAAGCTAATGTACTAGCTGCTCAAAGACTACAATAATTACAGAGGCAGTAAGTAGCTGTCACCATGTTTCAGGCTTTCTTTATGTCCTAAGTGCTATTGCAATATGTTCTAACATTCACCCGTGATATATTTTATTGTAGATACCAATGATGTGCTGACTAATAGGAAGATGGTAATGGATAGAGATAACCATGAGAAGACATAGCATTCTGCTATTTTTAGAGATTCCTTTAAGAGGAATGAACTATCCTGATATTTATACATGACTATTTAGGATACCCACTCTAGGCATTCATGTTCCAATAACTCGTGATTAATTTGAATCCTTTTTTTTTTTATGGGCTATTGCTCAAATAAAATAAAAAGTAATATAAAAAAAATCAATGCCACATTTTCAAGTTTATAGACATTTATCAATTATTTAATTGTTGTAATTCTACTACCATTATTCATTCTCTACCTCAGGATTGACTGACTTTGTAGTATTACTTCACTAAGAAAGGAAAAAAAGAAAGAAATAGAAACCTAGATAGTTTAAGTTTTCCTCCAAGATAACATAAGGATGCACAAAAAGACTCTTACAATTATTTCTCTAACTGATCTTGATGAGCCTAACTATGATTCCAAGTTTAGAATGAAGCTCAAAGATAGCAATTTTACTTGCTGAGTATAGATAATAATTACTATTCCAGATATTGGTCAGCTGGATGACTGGACTTGGAAGCAAGGCAAAGTGAATATGCACCTAATGCTAACACAAAACAACAATTTGACACAGACCTTTACTTTTTCATATACTTCAGACATGTCAAGCTGTGCTTCAATATCCATTTAAATGCATATCAATAAGTAAAGAGATGAATATAAAATTTCAGATGAGAAACTATATGGAGTAATGAACAATTGTACCCACTGAGGATATGTTATTTTCTTGCTCAATACTAACTGTGACTCTGAATGACAGTTACACTCACTTACTCTGACCATAATCCATAGCATGCTAAGTTGAAAAATAAATCCTGTTTGCTAATACTGGGTTACCACAAGTTTGAAAACTGATATTTAGAACTCTAACATACACTTTCAGTTTCAATTTCCTGTTCCTCCCATTAGGAAGGGGAGGAGAGGGGAGGGGGATGTAGATGCAGTTGACAGTGTCATTATTGGATAACAGTATTGCCCACTTGCAAATCACAAAAAAGATGGAAAATTACCTGTAATATGAAAAAATATATTTATTTTTTCCTTGAAAGAGGCACAAAAATAGTTTTAAAAAAGCACTGTTGTCAACTCAAATTTCTAGCCCAATTATGACACATAACATTGCCAGATTCCCCAGGGGCAATACAACTAGTCTACATGTTACAATATACATTGACCACTTCACTGTCAATCTGATATATTCATGTGCAGAGAAGTAAATATGTTCATAAATTATCTATACTGGATGACAGAGTTAAGCTGACATGCTATACTGAAGATGAGAGTAAGAAGCATTATAGGCACAATTTCATTCCAATATATTATAACTTCTTTTAAAGGATTTATGGGTAATTTTGATTAAATGTTTTGACTTAATCAAAATAAGGCTAATCTATGGACATTAGCAATTCTTATTTTCTCTAAATAATCTCTTGTATTACTTCTATTTGACAAGATGTGGGAATAAATGAATACACAGCTGGATAATATGGAAGTATGTTCTATTTTTAAAGAAGTTTAATTTAGGGAAAAAATACAAAAAGTTTCCCTTATATAATTGGATATAGGAATTAATAGTAAATAAATATGATTTTTATTCATAACAGTATGATGTTGAACTTTGAGTGTCGCACATCAAAATTCTGTATTGAGCTAAACTAAAGAGTTCTAATTTCAGTCATGCCCACAATTTACAATACAGGGGAAAAATACATTTATGAATCACTTGGCTACAATCTTTATTAATCAAAATATTATAAAGAACTTCAATTGTTCTATCCTTACCATATTGAAGAGAAAAGATTAATTTCCTCTAGTAATGTCCTTTTGAATGGATAAGATTACACATTACAATGCGATGGTAACTCATGAATTTAAAAAAATTTTATTTAATGGACCTACACCATAACCCTGGTCCTAGCCCTAACCATATTCTCCCCAAACAGGGCCAGTTATCCTGTGAGCACCCCCTGAAAATTTCAGGGTGATTGGTCCAGGCATCTGGGAGGTGATAGTGAGCATACCGACCGACCGACCGACCGACCGACCGACCGACCGACCGACCGACCGACCGACCGACCGACCGACCGACCGACCGACCGACCGACCGACCGACCGACCGACCGACCGACCGACCGACCGACCGACCGACCGACCGACCAATAGACAGACAGACAGTGGAAATTCAGTGGATTTGGAAGTTAACATTTTAAGTCATTATTGTGTCAAAACAGTAAATCATAAGTGAGCAGGCTTTTCACTGGAAATTTCCAGTTTCTTTTTTGATTTTTTTTCTCTCTTAATTCAGTTCTTTTACCTGTGTCACACAGGTCTAACTTGCAAATCAAAACATTCACAGACTAGGCAATGTTCTAGTTCCAATGGATAGTTATGGACCACTAATTGAAGAAAAAATGCAGGCATTTCTAGAAGAGGAGTATCAAAATGGAAATAAAGAAATGAGTACTGCTGAAATATGTAAAATGATTGGAAAGCATCTAGGAGAAGATTCATTTCTTCATTGGGCATACAAAAATGACATTGACGTAGTTGTTCCAGGTATAATGGATGGGGCAGTAGGAAGTCAGATTTGGTTATTTACACAAAAACATAGTGATTTTAAATTAAACATAGCAGGAGATGCAAACTTACTTTCAGGATTAATTTTCAAAGCTGAGAAATCAGGAGCATTCATGATAGGTGGAGGAATTTCTAAACATCACACATTATGGTGGAATCAATACAGAGAAGGATTAGATTATGCATTTTACATTACTACTGCACAAGAATTTGATGGAAGTTTAAGTGGTGCACTAGTAAGAGAAGCAATTTCATGGGGCAAAGTAACACAAATTGCAAAACAATCAACGCTACATGCAGAAGTGACAACAATTTTGCCATTCATCTATGCTGCTTTAATTTCAAAATTACAAAAATAGAATAAGATAAAAGCTATTATTTGATCAATACTGAAAATATTCATTGAATCCTAGAATAAGAATCAGAGAACTAAAAGAATTAAATTTAGAAAATGGGTACTTAATTGACGGATTTCCCTCAGTAGGATTTAGTAGTGCAATTGCAACTGAATCAATGATTCATACATCACAATTTGAATTAGGAGGAGTGATAGATTCAGAAAGTTTTCCTCCAATCAGTGTAATAAAAGATGGAAAACCAAATTTTCCAACAAGAATATTTGTTAATGAAGATTTGAAAGTAGGGGTTTTTTTGTCATATATTACACTTGATCAATCATTACATAGAGTTACAGCAAAAACTATGTTATCGTGGGCAAAAAAACATAAAATTAAATTAATTATTAGCAGTGTTGCCATAAAATCACCTAATGGAAATGAAGAGATGATTGGTATAGGTAGTACTGAGTCTGCAAGAAACAAAGTAAAAGATGCAGGACTCAAAGTGTTAGAACACGGAACAGTTCCAGGAATTCCAGGAATGTTGTTAAATGAAGGAAGTATGTCAAATCAAGATGTCATTGTAATAATTTTTCATACAGATGGACAAGGTCCAGATTTTAAATCAAGTGCCGAATTATGCATGGCAATGTCAAAATTAATTCCAGGAGCATCATGTGACATACCATCATTACAAAAAGAAGCAGAGAAAGCAGAAATTGTGATTAAAGAGGCACAAGAAGAGTCAAAACATCTCAAAGATTCTATGTATAGATAGAATACTCAATCAGATTTATTTTGTTATCGTGTAGAAATAAAAGATAATGAATCAAATTTTTGAGTTTGCAGTCATTGTAATTGCTATTTCAGCATCAGGAGTAATGGCACCAGGGCCACTTTTTGCAGCAAATGTATCATACGGATTACGAGATGGTGCGAAATCAGGAATTAAAATGGCAATAGGTCATTCAATTGTAGAATTTCCACTAGTGGTTTTGTTAGGTTTAGGAGTATTTTCTCTAGAAACATTTCCAGAATTTAGAATTGTAATTTCAATTTTTGGAGCAATTACACTTTTTGGATTTGCAATATTGCAAATTAAAACAGTTTTGCAAAAAAAAGAAAACACCAT
>OZ017784.1:383874-407013 GCA_963969325.1 Lycopodina hypogea
GTTTCAAACTCTTGGCAATCTACCTTTTAGCATTACACATGCCTCCAAAACAATCTGAACTTTGAAAAATTGACGGCAATGCCGCATGCCTACTTATGAGCTGCTTTTATTTTAATGATGCACAAGATGTAGAAATGGTGTTTTGAGTGGTTTCTATAATGTTTTTTGCTGTTGTTGGCATTAGCCCAGGCAACATCAGATACACGCTGCTAATAAATTATTTATGGTCAAGTTTGAAATAATAACAATTCAATGCTTAATCCATTTTGATTAGGGTTTCTTTATCTCAAAAGGTAGCTCATTTTATGCCCTCTCAAATCGTTTTCTTAAGTTATCCTTGTTTTGATAGTTAGAAAGGCTGGGTTGACCAATGACTTGCTCTAACATCTTGTCTTGTTGAAGATTATGGGGCTTTTAGAAAATAAAATCTAAAATGAAAATGGAATATATGGACTTTGCCAAAATAGACAAGTCTTAATGGCATCCCTTGATTTAATTCAAAATAAGTTCATTTTGGTTGATTTGTCACATCAATTTTACTTCAATTTAAACTGTCGTTTTTATTTATTTGCCACATTCGACTTAATTGAACCTCATTTATTACAGGGGACTAAACCATGAGATTAATTGTTACAAACAAACAGATTTTGTGAAGAGAAAGAGATTAGTGAAAATAGAATGTGACATATCAAATCTTTTTTATATACCAGTGAGCCTGTTGCTGTGGCAGCTTTGCAGAATGGTACTGGTGCATGAAAGTGGCATGAGTAACTAAAGCCAGATTTTCTGGTAGCCGCCTGAATGAAATATGTCAATGCTGGCATTCATATTTTTACACTATTGTTTGTTTGCCAAACATCAACCATAACCACAAACACATGTGGGTAATAACATTCATGATCACTTTAAGTAAACATGCCAAATTTCAGCCTGATTGGTCCAGCATGTGACCGGAGTGTGTGTTACTCTCCTGTGGGTGTGGCTATGTGTGTACCTTAAGGGTTCATTTAAATCTTGCTCCACTCGATTGCTCTTCTTGACCAATCTGATCGCCTCCATTCATATTTTATGGGTGTGGCTAGATACACTCAATTTCACAGGAGGTTATTAATTACTCATATGATCACATGGAGACCACATGCCAAGTTTCAGCGTGATTGGTTCTTCCAGTGAAAACAATTTATGTGGGTGTGACCCTGACAAAACCACACCTGTTGTCACATCTACATGTAGTTAATAATGCTTACCCCAGAGTACTTAAAGACCACATGACAAATTTCAACCTGGTTGGTCCTATAATTAGCTTTTGGAGGCCCAAATAACTTCTTATGGGCACGTCTATGACAAAACATGCTCATTGCCACAACCACATGCGGTTATAAAATTTATGCTCACCTGGTTACATGGAGACCACATGCAAATTGCATCCTGATTGGACCTATAATTTGCTTTTGATAGCCAGAACAACTCCCTATGGGTGTGCCTGTGACAATAATACACCCATTGTCTCACCCATGTGGTTAACAACGCTCACCTGGATAATTGGAACCATATACCAATTTTCAGACTGATTGGTAGAACAATTTGGCAGTGATAACAAGTCCCACCCACATGTATGCTATGCACGCACACAAGCAAGAATAATCTTGGGCACAAAATGGGGGCATAACTCCCACTGGGGCATGTGTGTGTGTGTGTGTGTGTGTGTGTGTGTGTGTGTGTGCGCGCGTGCATGTGTGTGTGTGTGTGTGTGTGTGTGTGTATGTATGTGTGTGTGTGTGTGTGTGTGTACATATATGTGTATATATACATATATATGTGTATATATACATATATATGTGTATATATACATATATATATACACACACAAGATTGTAGTCTCTGCAGTCCTTGTATCTTTTTCTGACATGGACACCAAACTCAAACGTATTAGCATACCAACAAAAACAGATAGATGTTAAATCAGTTGTAGTAGACGTGTAAAATATACTTATGGACATTGCATATAGATTCAATTTTGAAGCCTAAAAATGTAGTGCCTTGTTTTACAAATTATTTAATAATTTATTTTGTTCTACTAGGACTACTACAATGTCAGAATTTTTAATGATACTTTAATTAATAAAGATTGTAGCAAATTGATTTACAAAAATAAATTTTGAATTGCAAACAATGGGCATGATTGAAATTAGAAGTCTTTAGTTTAGCTCAATACAGAATTTTGATGTGTGACACTCAAAGTTCAACATCATACTGTTATGAATAAAAAAAATTTTTTAAATTTAAAAAAATAATTAAAAATAAATAAAAAAAAAATGCCTTGCTCATTAATTCCAAAAATTAGTAACAACTCAAGATATTTAAAGTTGTATTCTATTTCATAAACCAATAGATGAGTTCATATCAGATTGACAGTGAAGGGGATGGAGTCCATAAGAATTCTACAAACAAGTAAACAAGCAGACACACACATACACACACAAACAACAACAAAAAGAAACAAAAAAAATAATAAAAACAAAAAACAAACAAAAACAAACAATCTATCGACTGACCAAACAAATACACAAAAAATATATAATAATAAAGTGTAAAAAAAAACATAGACAGACAAACAGACAGACTATTTGTACTAAATAGTATAGATGAGTTTATATCAGATTGACAGTGAAGGGACAGAGTCCATAAGAATCCTACAACAAATGAACAAGCAAACACACACACACACACACAAACAAAAACAAACAAACCAACAACTAACCAAACAAACCAAAAAAAAAGAACAAATAAGTAGAAAGACAAACAAAATAATTTTTTTAAAAATAGCATTGTTTGTTTGTTTGGTAAATATGCCTAAATTTCAGGGTTTGATGGGGTCACCCTGGGGATGCTATAAAAGGCTCAAATTTCAGAATTTGATGAGGGGGGGGGGGGGGGGGCACACTGGAGTGGTTATAAGGAATTTTGGTAAAGATCACAGTAAAACGATGTAAGCATGCATTGTATTATAGTGGGCAGCGGCTAAGCCAAAACCTATTGTGCATTTTTTTATAAAAGCACCAAATTTGGTACACATGTAAAAATTATATAAAAAAAAACAAAAAAAAAATTCATACATTGGGTCATCTTAGATTTGACCTTTGATGACCTCTAGATGCTAATTTATGTATGAAACCAATTTGTTCTCTCACAAATTCATTCATAATGTACTACTGAGTAAATGTATCATGTTTGCTATCAAATGAAAGCTTTCATTGTGTGGAGCAATATGCAACTTAAATTAATTTATATCTGTTTCTATTGTAAAGTTACAGCTGTTTTTATTATGTGGTTAAGATTGTGGTACATTTGAAGATAAGGAAGATAGAATGAGACATTTGATGGTAGCAGGATCAGTGGTTTCCAGGCAATTGAACAGTTCCAAGATAAACAGCATCTCAGACTTGAATATATATGTCACCATTACCAGCAAGTAATTGTGGAAGATTTCCTTTAGGAAATATTTACTATCCATGATCTGGGTCATAGAAGATTTTGGAACCCCTTTTAAAGAAGAAAGCTAGACCTGTTTATCCTAGACATGAAGGAAATTGCAGCACTTACAGCCCTGGAAGCTCTTGTGGAGCATTCAAGATGGGTAAGTTACAGTTTGAGGACTTTATAAAGGAAAGACCTGTGGAAAGAACATCTGCTGCCAGTACAAGGATGGGAATCTAGAAGAGTTCTTCCAAAAACCAAGCATGTCCATCTGCACTCTCAGATGGCAGTTACATCTCCCTCAGTGCCACAAATCAACTTCTTTCAAGTTAAGAAAACTTCACTGAGCCCACAGCTGAGGGTCCACCTACAAGAAGTAGTGTCTTAGTTGAGCTGTCTTCAATTTGCTGTCTAGCTACAGCAAAAACTTTTCAAGAATATGGACTGCATATTCTGCCAGGGAAAAAATCTCATGCAATTGCCAAAAGGGATGCATGGTTAACAGCAGTAACTACAAAAACAGCTGTAACTTTATAATAGAAACAGATATAAATGTGATTTAGATTTCATATTGCTTCATGCAATGAGAGTTTACATTTGATACCATACATGATACACTTCCTCAGTAGTACATTATATGATGAGAAAATGAACTTGTTTCATACGTGAATTAGCACCTAGAGGTCAACAAAGGTCAAATCTAAGGTGTCCAATATCCAAATTTGTTTGTTGTATAATTTCATATATTTGTACCAAATTCAGTGCTTTTCAAAAAGTGCACGATTGGCTTGAATATCCTGTCATAATCGCCCCACTATTAGTATAATCATGTTTTAGGAATTTTTGATAGCACCATAATTTGTTAAGACAGAAAGGAGTGAATTTCAAGTTTGCTTAAATGCACAGGAGTCAAAATCATACATTTTATTACAAAACCACTCAAAATCACAAAAAAAAGTGAAAAATTTTGCTGAAATCTGAAAAAAAAAAAATTCCCTAGAAAAAGTCAATAAAAAAGAAAAAAACGATTTTACTGTTTTCAGTTCAAAATTTTTGTCTTAGTTTTGACATATAACATTGACAGATTCCCCAGGGACAACACAACTAATCTGCATGCTACAAAATACACTGACCATTTCACTGTAAATCTGATACATTCATGTACAGATAATTAAATATGTTCATAAAGTATCTATACTGGATGACAGGGTCAAGCTGACATGCTTTACTGAAGATGAGAGTAAGAAGCATTATAGGCACAACTTCATTCCAATATATTATAACTTCTTATTAAAGATTTGTGGGTGATATTGATTAAATGTTTTGACATAATGAAAATGAGGCAAATTGTAAGACATTATTAGCAACTCATAATTCTCTCAAAGTAATCTCTTGTATTACCAATATTTGACAAATATGGGAATAAGTGAATACAGCTAAATAACATGATGGTACATCCTAGTTAGAATAAATTAAGTTTACAGACATTAAAAAGTACAAGTTTTATTCTCTATACAATTAAATATCCTGGGTTGTTACTCATTTTAGGAATCAATAGTAAATCAGATATAATTTTATTCAAACAGTTTGATGTTGAATTTTGAGTGCCACACATCCAATTCTAAATTGAGCTAAGCAGAAAGGTTTCTAATTTCAGTCATGTGCATAGTTTGCAATTCAAGAAATATATATTTTTTTAAATCACTTCACTACATACTTCAGTTGTATTGCATGTAGAATAACAACAAAAAAAATACATAGAATTTGTAAAAGAAGACACTACATTTTTAGGTTTCAAAAATTGAGTTTATATACAATGTCCATAAGTGTATTTAACATGTCTGCTACATGTGATTTAACAACTGTCTGTTCTTGTTGGTATGCTGATGCATTTGAATTTGGTGATCATGGTCACAGGTGAATTCTTTATCTGTCACTAAAAGTTTTTGTTTGTACTATAGCAGCAATTCTCAAGCATCTGGCTTTAGTCCATCAAATTTATAAAACTTAAAACAGCCAAGCTATTGTTTTATAACTAAAGCTCTAAAACTTCTTGATCCAGCTAGCTTCCTAGAAAATTTCTGGTAGTGCCTCTGTCTTGTGTCATAAGAAAATGCACTTTTAAGTGAGAAAAATTGTAATGGCTTCAGACTATCTGGAGTATTTAGGTCTACCACACAAGAGGAGATATTATTTGCTCAGTCTTGTTACAAGTTTGAGAAATCTAGAGAAAAAATCAACTCTTCATCTGAATTACAGGCTAAGGTAACAGAAAAGGAGATAGATAATTATCTGCTCTCCTCTTCATAGACAAGCCTCCCTTCATCTACAAACTTGAGCTAACATGGTTCACAGGGCAACTGTCTTGCTCCTGGTTCTCCTAGCTGGATGGAGCTGTAGCCTTGTTGTGGCAAAGAAAGGTATGTATTGGTAGTCAGCCTAATTTTTACATTTGTTTTGCAGTATTTTCTTTTGTTTGGTTTTTAATCTTCATAATATCATCCACTTCATCACTGAAATAACTACAATACTTTTCCATTTTATTGTAATCCTTCATAAGATCCTACCTATCTTCATATATTAAATGAGAATGTTTTTTTCATACCTTCATCATTGTTGTCATATTCTTTCTATACATTTGAATCACTACTGCTGTCATGTCGTGCATTTCTACTGTTACTCTACTTCTTTTCATCATAATTTTGACTACATTCAGGTGGACCTCATCATCATGGACCCAAACCAGTTGGACCTCCTCCTCATGGACCCAAACCAGTTGGACCTCCTCGTGGACCCAAACCAGTTGGACCTCCTCATGGACCCAAACCAGTTGGACCTCCTCCTCATGGACCCAAACCTGGACAACTTAGACCTCCTCCGCCTCCACATGTTTATAATGGTGATACAACTGGAGATGGATCTGTAGCTGGATCTGGAGATACATCTGGAGATGGATCTGTATTTGTAGGTGAGTTCCATTGGCAGTTGCCTTTAATATTGCTACCATCATGTAGAAATTACTTTCACATCCAATATCCCTTCCCAACTTTGATATGAACACCTACTTCTGTTATTATTCTTTGATCTTCCCAACCACCCACATGTCTAGAATTCAATAAAAGCACCATGAGGTTCACTAATCATAGTGATAAATATATCACTGCTGTACCATGCTTAGCTGCTGGATATTCTCATCTCATTATGTGCCTTTGGCTACATGAGATCCTTTGGTAGCTTATACTCTTTACTTCGCTACCACATGTGGCCATATTTGCATGGACATAACATGCAGTACAATAATTAAGCCAGCTATGATCACATTTCACTGCCCACAGAGTCTTCGCATGGATATTATTTGTAGAGCCTTCATCATCAGTCGTGAGGAAACTTTCTTCTTCTTTTTTTCTATGTTCCCATATGCTGATCTTACCCTCCATAGTCTGAAAAACGTTCACCAACCCATACCCAACCCAACTACTCTTTGTGAGCACATACATGGAGTTTTTATAGGCTGGGAGATTTCTTCAGATAAATCCTTCACATCAATATGAGAAAAGTTGAACATTTACTTCTCTACCAAACACATGCTTCCCCGAATCTATCCTAAACTACATTTCCTCAACTAATTCTCTCACTCCTGTCCATATCCTGCATGCTAACACTATGAATTTCACTAATCCCAATATATAGAATGTCAATATATACCCTGCATGCATTCATTGAAATATGAAAGTGTTATAATTCCTTGCTACCAACTTGTTAAGTTCATTTAACTCAATTCACTTATTCACCAACATTTATTTTATTACAGAAAACTGAGAGTTGAAATATTTTGTAATAAGTTATGTCATCTTTATTTTTTCCACAGTTAATCCACCATATGGAGCACATCCTCCACATCCACATCTACATCCTCCACATCCACATCCTCCCCATTATCCTCCAGGTATGCAATAGCTATTAACTCTCACTTAGTCTAAACTATTCTTAATCTTTTCAGATAGTTACCTACTGAATATTTATTTCATGAATACCAAGAAACTGCATTTATTTAATCACTTTTGTTGCACTTTTTTTTCTATTTATCATATCTGGCCACTTCAGTTGTCGAACCAGATGTCGAACCAGATGTCGAACCAGATGCATCTGGTGATGAAATGGAATCTCCGATTGATGATCTTTTTATGGAAAGCAACTTATATGAAGAAGCAATTTCACGATTAGAAAGTACTTAATCCCTTTACCTACATAGCTTTCACAATATCCACACAATTATACTAACTTTTTTTTCCTTTTTTTTAATGTGTGTGTTTTCTGATCCTCATCGTCCTCTTCCAACAGAATATTATGGTCGTTCACCTCCTCTATATCATCCACATGACTCAGATGTTTCATTAGGATCAGGTAGTCCAATAGGATCTGCTTCTTTAACTCCTCCACCTGGTGGACTAGCTGGTGGACCAGCACGACCTGGTCCAGGTGGTCCAGGACGTCCAGGTGGTCCAGGACGTCCTGGACGTCCAGGTGGTCCAGGTGGTCCAGGACGTCCAGGTGGTCCAGGTGGTCCAGGTGGTCCAGGTGGTCCAGGACGTCCAGGACGTCCAGGTGGTCCAGGTGGTCCAGGTGGTCCAGGACGTCCAGGACGTCCAGGTGGTCCAGGACGTCCAGGTGGTCCAGGTGGTCCAGGTGGTCCAGGACGTCCAGGACGTCCAGGTGGTCCAGGTGGTCCAGGACATCCCCCAGTACCTCCCCAAGGTAATTCACCAGTTCATGTTCACCTCCCAGGTATATAATATAATAGCTACTCACTCTCACATGATTTAAACTATTCCTAATCTCTCTACATATTTATTATATTGTAACTTTTGTTGATTAAGACATAGTATAGCAATTGTGATAACTTGATCGTTCCTTTTTCCCTTTTCTTACTTCCTGTATGCTAAGTAATTGATGGATCTGGTGGTGGCATGGAAGCTCCAATTTTTTATGACTTTATGGAAAGCTTCCCTTATGAAGGAGCAATTTCACAATCAACAGGTATTCAATTCCAGGATCTATATAGCCTTTACCATTTCCACTAATTCATATTGTTTACATTGCATTGGATTGTGTGTGTTTTAAAAAAAAAATGTATACACATGTTTTTTTTTTCATTTTTAAACAGGCCGACAGTTACATGCTCGTCCACCACAACGACCCAATCCATTCGGTATATATATTTTAGCCAAGTTCTACATACTCTACAATCTTAATTTTAATTTAAATATTGATGTTTTTTTTTGTTTCTATGACACAGGCAATTACTTTGCTTCTCCCTACCAACCTCCACCATCTGCAGCAGGTGTACCTCCACCTCTTCCTCCTCCACACATTACTACTTCTAACTTAACTTGTGTTGTACAAGTGCCAGTACTTCTATTCCCAGAATTTGCATTAACATGCTTATCTTTTTTTTAAATTTATTTCTCGTATTTGCACCAACAGCTCATCCTCATCCTCATCCTCCACCACCTGCAGCAGGTGCAGCTCCACCTCCTCCTTCATCACCTGCAGCAGGTGTACCTCCACCTCCTCCTCCTCCTCGGCACGGTACTACTTCTAACTGAACTTGTGTTGCATAAGTGCCAGTACTTCTATTCCCAGAATTTGCATTAACATTCTTCTCTTCTTTTTTTATTTTATTTATTCCCTGTATTTTGCACCAACAGCTCATCCTCATCCTCATCTTCCACCACCTGCAGCAGGTGTACCTCCTCCTCCTCCTCCTCCTCCTCATGCATATGGTATTACTTCTAACTCAGCATGTGTGGCACAAGTACCAGTACTTCTATTCTCAACATTATTTTAACAATTATTCTCTCTTTTTTTCGATTATTTTTCTCTTTTTTCTTTCATTCTCATCCTCCAATAGGTCATCCTCATCCTCCACCACCTGCAGCACCTGCAGCACCTGTAGCAGGTGTACCTCCTCCTCCTCCTCCTTATGCACATGGTATTACTTCTAACTCAGCATGTGTGGCACAAGTACCAGTACTTCTATTCTCAACATTATTTTAACAATTATTCTCTCTTTTTTTCGATTATTTTTCTCTTTTTTCTTTCATTCTCATCCTCCAATAGGTCATCCTCATCCTCCACCACCTGCAGCACCTGCAGCACCTGTAGCAGGTGTACCTCCTCCTCCTCCTCCTTATGCACATGGTATTACTTCTAACTCAGCATGTGTGGCACAAGTACCAGTACTTCTATTCTCAACATTATTTTAACAATTATTCTCTCTTTTTTTCGATTATTTTTCTCTTTTTTCTTTCATTCTCATCCTCCAATAGGTCATCCTCATCCTCCACCACCTGCAGCACCTGCAGCACCTGTAGCAGGTGTACCTCCACCTTCTCCTCCACACGGTACTATTTCTAACTTAACATGTGTCACATAAATGCCAGTATTCTATTCCCAGAATTTGCAATAACAATTCTTCTCTTTTTTTAAAATTTATTTCTTATAATTTGCATCAATAGTTCATCGTCCTCCTCCTCCTCATGCAGGTCATCCTCCTCATGCAGGTCATCCTCCTCATGCAGGTCATCCTCCTCATACTCATCCACATGGTACTACTTCAAAAAAAAAAAGAAGATTTCTTATAGAATTTCGCAAGTTTTCAATCTTTTATCTATTTTTCTTCCTCAATCACAGCCTATACTCTTCCACTCCCACCCACTGTTGTTCCTGAGGTTACAACCGCTGCTGCCACAGATGCTGCCACAGATGCTGCCACAGATGCTGCTACAGATGCTGCTACAGATGCTGCCACAGATGCTGCCACAGATGCTGCCACTGATGCTGCCGCAAATGTCGCTACCTCTGTATACTTTCGCAAACCTGGATCACATGATTCTCCATCAAATACACTTCCTGGAGGTAATACATGCATATTTACATACAAATACTTTTCATTGATTCCATAAATTCTGTCTATTTATTAATTTCCTTTTGTCAAAACACAGTAGAACATTCACATGCTGATTCTCCTGACCTTGCTTCAAATCCTTCAGATACACCAAGTCACTTACATCAAATTGATCCATCAGTAGATTCATCTTCCTCTGCAAACATTGAAAACAATCCCATCCAAACTGACTGCACCTTTGCGCACTCTAATGGTAAAAGATTGATGATATCTATTGGTTTGATATTGTGTCCAAAATGTATTTCTTTATGTAAACTTCAAAAATGTAACTTTCAAAATGTAAACTTTGAGGGCTAACTCATTGAATTTTCCTAAATGGTTTATAACCTTCCTTCTGAAGTACAACCCATGCTCTCTCTTTTCTTTTTTTTTTTATTTCACAGCCTTTGGAAAGTCTGAAAAGTCAAATTTGGTAAGTGAAAATGATTTAAAAGATCAGTTCAAATAATCATGGGATGATATGTTCAATCACTTATGTGATTAAACTATTACATGTTGGAATAGATCATGCTTCAGTTCTCCATGGAGAAGGAAGAAATTGATCGATTTTCTACTAGAGTGAATATATTCTCTAAAACTCTGAAAGATATTTTGTCAATTGGGGACCTGTTTGATAGTTTGAAGACACTTGTTCTTGGCGTCATTAAAACTGAAGAGGGGATATCGTAAGTATTCAAGTATTCTTCCATTTTGAAAGAGGTTACAGTATGATAATAATGATAATGTAATCTTTGCAGGGTGATTGTAGCCATTGAATTTACATTTAACAAGACCAACATAGTGCCAAGCATTGATGAAGCAAAGAACATAATGGTAGAAAAGATTGATTTTAATATGAAAACTTTTGATTCAGAAGAATTCTACTTGACTAACGTAAAACCAGGTATACCAACAGTAATACTGCAATATCAAATTGTTTTACTCTAGACATGTAATCATGTACAGTAAAGTTCCTTTAGTTTCACCATAATATCACGTACACACATTCTATCTCCATCACTATACATCTAGTAGTTTCAAATGTATTCATAATATTCTTTCTCTTTAGTTGAATTTAACTCAGCTGATAACAAGAAGCATCAAGAAGAAACACGCTCATTGGGATCCAATATGGTCCTTGTTGGAACAGTAATAGGTACTATTGCTCTGATTGCAATGGCTGGCTTGGTGGTTGCTGGTCTGATGATGTACCGCAAGAAGACTCCCAAGAACTATGAGAAACTACCTCTGATTGTTGAAGAGTAAGCAATGGATTATATACTGTTCTTAAGAATAAATATATCATTAAGATTGTTATGAAAAGAATACCAGACAAATGAACTATTCCATGATTTACATTAGAAGGTTGAAATTAATTGATACTTAAATAGTTTATTACAAATAAATATAGGGATAATAATTTTCTTAAAAATACAATAAAATGTAATTTTCATATTTAACCTCCAGTTCTGCAAGCAAGTGGCCATGGAGCAAGAAGAAATCCAGCAGCTACAATGAGAAGTTCTAAAAGACTACTGCATATAACTATTAAATTGAACTATAAAAATTAATTTTGACACTTATATGCTATTAATGAACTCATATCAAGTACTATATAGTTGTTGCATATGTATATTACAGAGATTGAATATATTCATTATAGTTGATCCTCAAACACGTTACACACTTAAGATAATATACGATACCTAAAAAGCCTCAGCACAAGAAGCATAAACTTTTATATCAATACATATGATTCTGCATAAATCTTTGAAGACATAAAATCACTTGTAAGTATATTTACTTGATTAAAAGATGAATTATATAGTCATTTTTCAAAATATTAAATATATATATCTATATATGTCTATACTATAAAGTGGGGATAGTCTGTCTGTCTATCTTTTTGTCTGTCTGTCTGTCTGTCTGTACTTCCATCAGTCAGTCAGTCAGTCTGTCTGCCCATCCGCCCGCCTGCCTGCCCGTCCGTCCGTCCATCCGTCTGTCTGTCTGTCTGTCTGTCTGTCTGTCTGTCTGTCTGTCTGTCTGTCTGTCTGTCTGTCTGTCTGTCTGTCTGTCTGTCTGTCTGTCTGTCTGTCTGTCTGTCTGCATATTAGTATCAGTGTCATCAGGGGAATGTTTTAAGTATGTTTATATGACCACACCCTTTTCTGTATAAAAAAGCCAAAAATGCTGTTTTGGCCAGAAAAAAGAATGAGCTACAGGCCAAAATTTGTTATTCACACAAAAATTGACTCTGGAAGTAACTTGGGGTAAGTTTCACCTGGTTACAGACCTCCCTCTGGTGTGTAAGGCTAATATGAAAAAAAAAGGTACATATGAAAATACCTGGACCTAGGTAGCTATATCCATGAATCCAAGATGATTAGCTAGCTGATGCAGCTATATATGTGTGTGTGTACAAACGCATGAATGCACACACGAATGCACACGCACGCACGCACGCACGCACGCACGCACGCACGCACGCATGCACGCGCCCACCCACCCACCCACCCATCCACACACACACACACACACAAAGTTTTGGTGTAAGCCTGGATTCAATGCCCCAAAATTTGGTAGGAACCGAACCAAATTTGGTATGGATTTTCAGAGGGTTCAGCATGAAACTATTCATTAGACACATTTTTGAAAGATGTTTCCTCTGTGAGGAAAAAAGAAATTAAGTTTCCATATGAAAAAAGCCTGAAAACTATGGCAAGGTGGTCAAAGTAGTGGTCTTCCAAGCTTAAAATCCCATGTTGGATTCCCCAAAGACTCTATTCTTTTCCAAGTTCCCCCCCCCCACCCTTACCTTCTTTTTTTTTCCAATAGTTTGTTTCTTACTTCTTTTTCTTCTCCATTCTTCCCCATTCATTTCTTTTACCTTTCTACTTTCTTACTTTTCATTTGACTCAGATTTATATATATGCCCATCTACTACTGGGACCAATAAGCTCAATATTAAATTTACACAGTCTAAACAAGTACCGAAGTATCAGGAGAAAGAAAATCACTTATTCAGGCTATGGTTTGCTTAATAAATTTTGAAAATACTAATTTTGGGCTTCAGAAGGATGAACTGATAAATAAGGCTGTGCAGCTGTATTAAAACAGTAGTGACTATTAAAAGGTTGTGGAAGGAAGGGGGTTTGTGAAGGGATTTGTGTGGCATGCTGGATTGACATTTTGTATACATCTGATTGGCATCCACAAGTTCGCACTCTGCACTCTACCTGCACCTCTCCAGAGGGAGTGCATTCGCCCAGCACAGTACTAAATTACTTTTAATTAATTATCAGGCAGTAACAGTTAGCTAGATATAACAATTCTATGGCTAGCTGTAACAAATTTAGCTACTGAATTGAACTTACATTTAAGATTTGGAAGTGTAGCTCTGGTAATGATATCCATAGCCTCACAAACAAACTTTTTTTTAATTGTGCATGTAGAATTAGTTGTGTCAAAATGGCGGATTCAACTTAACACTGCAGCTATTAGTCTGGGATATACTTCCCGTTAGTTTCTTAGCATGGCGAAGCAAATGAATAGGTCGTGGACCTAGTCTAAAGAAAGAGTAAGTTAAGCTGTTAGCAAAACTTTTGCATAATTTGCTGTAGCCAGCTAGGCTCTAGCCCTGGAAATTAAGGGGAAAAAATTATAAGAAGAAAGATGGTGAACATTTGGTGATTTTGACGAGTGCTCGCTACTTTAGCTATTGATTTGGAGGACAGAAACTATCCTGGTAGTTTGTGTTGCAGCTTATATGGACTGCAGGTGAGTTTTGTGGCCTAGGTTTGAGCCATAGCAGAGAAAGTGAAGCTTTCATGTTGTATTAGTCAATGAGGCCGCCATATATTTTGGTGATCATCCCTACTTAGAGAGTACTACTGTACTCTCTGATAAAGGCATTCCACACTAAACTGAAAATTGAAAAGGAACTTGGAATTTATTTCAAAGGAATTTTTAAAAAATTGTTTTTAATTTGGTTTTTATTTTCATGGGATTTCTAAAGTGGAAAGGTGGTTATTAATTTTATAGGTGGCACAGCACTATGGTTATTCCTTATGAATAAGTAGTTTACAATATACAAATAGAGACTGAATAAATGGTCTTTGATTTTGTAGATTAAATCACAAAAAAAGGCAAATGTTCCTGCTTTTCTGGACATGCAATTTAGTCTGGATACTGTCACTTGTTCTGTTTCCTTCAATATATGTTTCAGCTATATGAAGGTGTTGGGCAAAGACCCAGCAACCAAGCTTCACACATGGGGTGCTGTATGTGGAAGCCTCCTACACTGGCAGTGCAGGACACCTCCAGGAATGTTGTCTACCCTGACTGAGGCTGTCAGAGTAAAGCCTGGTTCACAGTTCTGGAACTGCAGACATACCAAGACATACTGTTGGTTGTGTAAATTAGAGCTTGGTTCTGTAGCATTTAGCTACTTCTATAATACTCCAGAACTTATCTACCTCAGGACAACAACAATTCAACAACTGACATGAGTCACGTGGGATGGGCAAATTATATAGAAGTAAATGATGTAATGCATGATGTCATGCTGGAAATAATAATAGTGATAATTAAATCAAGGTTCAGTTCACTACAGTTCTATTCTGAGTTTCCATTTCAGTTATTAAAAAACACTTCCTGCTATTCCTTCAGACAAAAATATTTTGTTCACAGTACACACAACTGAACAGTATGGTTCTTACTTCAAGGCTGTTCTCACCTGTGAACTAGAATTAAAGCCCTGTGAACTAGAATTAAAGCCCTGTCCACACTGCACAATGAAACTGATTTCACCATGTCTGGAACAGGTTCCACTAGTCCACACTACATCCAGTTCCATCCCAACAGGTTCCACCTGGTTTCACTTGAAACCTTCAGAAGGGTAGGCTTCAATCAGCTCAGATTTATTGAACATACCTGTGGCTTTATTGTTGCCTATCCTCCCTTTGTTCGATGAAATTGATATTTGGAGGGGAAAAAAACGGAACAACTTAGCATACCAGAAAATGAAATACCCGTTTCCGTGTGTGTGGTAGAGGAAAGCCCACGAAGGTGAGGTGCAAGTAATTCTAGTGTGGACGCAAGAAAACATTTGGAACAGAGTGTTGCTGGAGACCTGCTCGTAGTGTGGTAGGGATTAAGAATCCCAAACGGGGTTCAGGTACCTCCCCTAGTTTATACTGTAATTCCAGATAATATAACGGTCAGGAATACTACCGATTTGCTGAAAAACTGTGCTATAACAGTTTTTATCTTACCGATTTTGTGTGAAACCAAGAATGCAGAAAATGATTTTATGCCAACAATTAAAAAAAAAAATTATGATTCAGGTCAATTCACAAACATTCACAGGAGTCCCAAGGTGCTGCTTCTTCATAGGAGTCCAAAACCTCAGTCATTCCATCCTGCCATAAGTGCTGGATGTTGTTGAGCCAACTATTCTCTGTTTTCTTCCATCAACTGAAAGTTATTTGTTTTCATATTCACTGTGGCACCCTCCACCATCTTGATAGTAGCTAGCCACATATATTATTGCATATTCAAATAAGAGTTCCAGATTTTGAGGCACTTTTGAACAACTGTGGTCTCTCAATAAAATTATTTATAAATCATCTATAACAAATTCTTCATTGAAACACTGGGTAGCTAGAGGATGGCCTGGGTTATATATTCGTAGCTACTGGTACTATGTTTTCCATCTGTGCACTAAAGAATATTAATTCTGTATCTCTAAATTTGCAGCACCAAAAGGTCTCTCTACTTCATAATAGTTTATGCTTCAACCTCTGCATACTAAAGCTTCAAAGTTTCAGGTTAACCTACTGATTTTGCTGGTAGATTAAATCCAATGCCACAAAGACATCACACTGCTGCACTAAATTGTTTGAAAATATTTAACTTCCAGGTAAATTTGTCTGGTATGAATTTAAAAACATAAACGTTTTTTTTTATATAATGAGTTGGCATCAATCGTTATAGTAAAATTGTTCGTTAGAATTTCTGGATTTACAGTATACATATATGTATATATATGTGTGTGTGTATTTCTATATATGTGTGTGAATGTATGTATGTATGTATGTATGTATGTATGTATGTATGTATGTATGTATGTATGTATGTATGTATGTATGTATGTATGTATGTATGTATGTATGTATGTATGTATGTATGTATGTATGTATGTATGTATGTATGTATGTATGTGTGTGTGTGTATGTATGTATGTATGTATGTATGTATGTATGTGCACTAAGTAGGCACTATGAGCCAGTGCAAGCAAACTCCTGGAGCAGGGCTAGGAACTCGCAGGAGGACTGACCAAGGCTCTCAGCTTATGAGTGTGGGCACCTGAAGTCCCACCTGGACCCTTAGCTGATAGATAAGCAATGGTCAGTGAATTTGCACCCCCAGAAAATTCCAGGTCCTTATCACAGCTGGGTGGACTTGTGTGGGAAGAAGATGTTGAAGGACAGGAAAATTTTCCTGTCAGTGCTGGGTTTGAACTTGCAGCCCTCTTAATTTCTAAAGAATAATGCCAATGAGACTTTAGCATGCCAATTTTTTTTTTTTAATTTTGTTTACTTTTTCTTAAATTTACCTCTTAAGTCACCCACATCAACAGTACACAAACTCAACATATGCAAACCACACCTTCTAACTGGCAGCTATAAATTAGTTTCTAATTCCCAGATTTTTGGCCAATATTCACCCCCCCCCCCCCCCAACAAGATACCGCTTTTGGTGTACAATGATTTTTACCACAAATTTTAACCAGTTCCCTGAGTCTAAATGTTACTTTCTTAGGAATCTTGTTCTTGTTGTGAAACTTCCTCTGACCACCAGTGCTGAGGTCCCCTCCTGGTCATGGTCTGAGTTTTTTTTTCCCCCTTCCTTTAAAATTTTTTTTTTTTTATTTATTTTTTAGATTTTTTTTTTTATCATTACCTACCTCAGCTCCCAAGGATAATGACTGCAGAATTTTGTCAAAATCTGTTCAGCCATTAAAAAGCCTTATTACAACATGATAACAGGCCTATTGTTCACCTATATCTACAGCTATATGTAAAGCAAAGCAGTCGACTTGCTTTATCCTTGGGTGCTGGCATAGATCATAAAATAGAGGGGGGGGGGGGGGGGGGGGAATACCAAAAGTGCAATCCCTGATGAAAATTTTATTATTATTAAAAGTGATAGAGAGATCATGTTCATGGAAGATTTAATTGTGATAAATCACCAAAAAATTAACCTTTAATTTTTTATGCATGTGATTAAATAGTTTAATACATAGCAAGATGAAGCATTTCCACTATTTGTGATTCAATCACTAAAATGAAACCATACATGTGTTTAGTACTGGTCACAGGTGATTTCCTTACCTGTCAGTAAAAGTTTTTGTATGTACTATAACAGCAGTTTACAAGCATCTGGCTTTAGTCCATGGAAATTATAGAACTCAAAACAACAGAGCTTTTGTTTAGAACTAAAACTCTAAAACTTCTTGATCCCAGTTAGTTCCTAGAAAACTTAAGATAGTGCCTCAGTCTTTTGTCCTAGGAGAATGAACTTGAATCAGAATAATTGTAATGGCTTCAGACTATCTAGAGTATTTAGGTCCACCACTCTGAAGGAGATATCATTCTCTCAGTGTTGTTACCAGTTTGAGAAATCTAGAGAAAATATCTACTCTTCATCTGATTTGTGGACAAAGGTAGCAGAAAAAGAGCCACAGAAAATCATCTGCTCTCCACTTCATACGACAAGCCTCACTTCATCTACAAACTTGAGCCAAAATGGTTCACAAGGCAACTGTCTTGCTCCTGGTTCTCCTAGCTGGATGGAGCTGTTGTCTTGTTGTGGAAAGGGAAGGTGAGTCTTGATAGTCAGCCATACTTATGCATTGTCATGCAGTTATTGTTTTTAACTTTCGTAAAATCATCCACTTTATCACTTAAATGCCTACAATCCACCTTCGTTGATTTTGCAATCCTTCATAAGATCCTATTTACCTTCATATGCCTCTCACCTGCTAAAATAGGTTGTCTCTCACACCTTAATCATTGTTAGTTATCCTCTTCCCATAAATTTGTTATCCTCTGGTTGGATCAGGAACAGTAGGTGAGTTCCACAGGAAGTTGCCTTTGATGTTGTCACCATCACTTAGAAATGATCTCACATTCGATATCCCTTCCCCACCTTGATATGAACTCCTGCTTTTGTTGTTATTCTTTAATCTTCCCTACCACCCACATATATAAAATTCAATAAAAGTACCAGAAAATTCACTAATCACGTAATAAACACATCACTATTACACCATACCTAGGTGCTGGATATTCTTATCTCCATAATGTGCCTTTGGTTATTAGCAATTGTTGGTCCACCACCTCCTCCTCCAGGCGGTCCACCACCTCCTCCTCCAGGCAGTCCACCACCTCCTCCTCCAGGCGGTCCACCACCTCCTCCTCCAGGCGGTCCACCACCTCCTCCTCCAGGCGGTCCACCACCTCCTCCTCCAGGAGGTCCACCACCTCCTCCTCCAGGCGGTCCACCACCTCCTCCTCCAGGCGGTCCACCACCTCCTCCTCCAGGCGGTCCACCACCTCCTCCTCCAGGCGGTCCACCACCTCCTCCTCCAGGCGGTCCACCACCCCCTCCTCCAGGCGGTCCACCACCTCCTCCTCCAGGTGGTCCACCACCTCCTCCTCCAGGCGGTCCACCACCTCCTCCTCCAGGCGGTCCACCACCTCCTCCTCCAGGCGGTCCACCACCTCCTCCTCCAGGCGGTCCACCACCTCCTCCTCCAGGTGGTCCTTCTCCAGGCAGTCCACCACCTCCTTCTCCAGGTGGTCCTCCTCCAGGCAGTCCACCACCTCCTCCTCCAGGTGGTCCACCACCTCCTCCTCCAAACCATGTTCATCTCACAGGTATATTATAGCTATGCACTCTCACTTGATTTAAACTATTCTTATTCTCGACAGCTATACTGGACTTTTAGTTCATTAAGACATAGTAACTTTGATATCTGAATCACTTCTTTTCCCCTCCATTTTCTTACTTCCTATTTCATTGCTCACTACTGTTTGGACCAGATACAAGTGGTGAAATGGAGCTTCCTCTTTATGACAACTTCATGGAAAACTTTCCATATGAAGGAGCAAATTCACCATCAAAAGGTACTAATTTCAGGTCTACATACCTTCACCACATTCACACAATTATATTAATGTGCATTTTGTTTATTGTTTTTCATGTATGTGCATTTTCTGATCCTCATCCTCCACCTCCAACAGGATATATTCATCCACCTCCTCCATGCCATCCACATTCCTCAGATTCTGTATCAGTATCAGGTAGTCCAATAGGAAAGGTTGGTCCACCTACTCCAGACGGTACAACACTTCCTCCTCCCTGTCGTTCAGGTGATCCACCACCTCCTCCTCCACCTCCTCCTCCTCCACCTCCTCCTCCACCTCCTCCTCCACCTCCTCCTCCACCTCCTCCTCCACCTCCTCCTCCACCTCCTCCTCCACCTCCTCCTCCACCTCCTCCTCCTCCTCCAGGCAGTCCATCACCTCCTCCAGGCAGTACACCACCTCCTCCTCCTCCTCCTCCTCCTCCTCCTCCTCCTCGTGCAGTAGCACACTCTCATCCCCCACATGGTACTACTTCAAACTCGGCATGTGTTGCACAAGTACCAGTACTTCTATGCCCAATATTTACATTAACAATTCCTCTTCTTTTTCCATTTTTTCATATTTTGCTTCTATTCTCACACTCCACCAGATCATCCTCCCCCTCCTTTGCAAGCAGGTGTAACTCCTAATCCACCTCCTACTCCTCCTCCTCCTCCTGCAGTAGCACACTCTCATCCCCCACATGGTACTACTTTAAATTCGACATGTGTCACACAAGTATCAGTACTTCTATGCCCAATATTTACATAATAATTCTTCTTTTTTATATACTTTTTATACTTTGCTTCTTTTCTCACATCCACCTCGTCCTTCTCATCCATCACATGCAGGTCCTTCTCATCCATCACATGCAGGTCCACATGCAGGTACACCTGCTCCTTCTCCACCAGGTCCTCTTCCTCAAATGGGTGCAGCTCACACTCATCCTCCAGGTTCTACTAACATACCAGTTCTCTTAGAATTGCAAATATTTATGATTATTTTTATATTCGTCTTCCTACAAAGGAGGCCATGTTCATCAATACCCAGGCCATGTTCATCCACATCAAGACACTAATCCCATTGCTATCACCACTGCTGACACTGATGATGCTACCACTATTAGTAATATAGCAGGGGCACCTAGTATATACTTCAGAAAACCTGGATCACATGATACTCTTCCAAATGCACCTTCTGGGGGTAATACATGCATATTAAACAACATAATACTTCATTGATTCTATAAATTCCAATATTTATTGATTTACTTTTCTTTAAATGCAGAGGGTCACTCACATGCTGATGTTCCTGATGCTGCTTCAAATTCTGCTGATACATCAAATCACTTACATGAAATTGATCCATCAGTAGACTCATCTTCCTCTGCAAACATTGAAAACAATCCCATCCAAACCGACTGCACCTTTGTCCAATCTAATGGTAAAAAATTGATAATATCTATTAGTTTGTTTCTTTCTTTAAAATTAATGCTCAGATAGGTAAACTTTGAGAGCTAGTTCATTTAATTTTCTAAAATATATCGTAACCTTCCTTCTGAAAGATAACCCTTGTTATTTTATTTCACAGCCTATGGAAAGTCTGTAAAGTCAAATTTGGTGAGTGAAAAGTGAAATATATCAGATCATTTAAAATAATCATAGAATATATGTGCAGTCACATGTGATTCTGTAATTTTGTTGGAATAGATTATGCTTCAATTTTCTATGGTGAATGAAGAAATTAATCAATTTTCCTCTAGAGTGAATATCTTTTCTAAAACTCTAAAAGATGTTTTGTCAATTGGAAATATGTTTGGAATTTTGAAGACACCTATTCTTGGAATCATTAATACTGAAGAAGGGATATCGTAAGTACTCAATTATTCTTCCTTTGTAAGGAGGGGACTATAGTACAGTAATAAAGTGATTATGTAATCTTTGCAGGGTGATTGTAGCCATTCAGTTTACATTCAACAAGACGAATATATTGCCAAACATTGATGAAGCCAAGAAGTTAATTATACAAAAGATTTATTATAACATGAAAGATTTCGATTCAGAAGAATTCTACTTGACTGATGTAAAACCAGGTATTCCAACAATAATACTGTAATATCAAAAATACTACTCTAGACATGTGATTATGTACACTTAAGTTCCTTTAGTTTCACTATAATATCACATACACATATTCTATCTCCATCATCTATACATCTAGTAGTTTCAATTGTACTTATGATATTCTTTCTCTTTAGTTGAATTTAACTCAGCCAATAACAAGCTTCAGGAAAAAACATACTCATTAGGATCCAATATGATATTCGTTGGAACAGTAGTGGGCATTATTGCTCTGATTGCAATGGCTGGCTTGGTGGGTGCTGGTCTGATGATATACCGCAAGAAGACTCCCAAGAACTATGAGAAACTGCCTCTGATTGTTCAAGAGTAAGTAATGTGTTATATACTGCTCAAAAGAATAAATATATATTTAAAATTATGATAAAAGGATTGCGAAAAACAAAAGATGATTTCATAACTTGCATTAGCAAACATAGCCAATATAGTGATAACTATTTTTCTTGAAGATACATTGAAATGTTAACTTTTATATTTAACCTCCAGTTCTGCAAGCAAGTGGCCATGGAACAAAACGAATCGCAGCAGCAACACTAAGAAGTTCTAAAAGATTGCTGCATTTTACTATTAAAATGAACCATAAAAAATATTTTGACACTTATATGCTATTTAATGAACTCTTATCAAGTAATATGTAGATTCTGTATATGTATATTGAGTAGATTGAATATATTTATTATAGTTGATACTCAAACATGTTACATACTTCAAGTAATATATATATAGGACATGAGAATCCTCAGCACAGGACACAGGGATTTTATATCAATAGATATGGTTCTGTGCAACTCTAAAGAGAATGGTCATGTGTAAGTATATTTATTTGTTTTAGTGATGAATTGTATATTAACATAATAAATATGTAGCTAGGTACTTCAAAATATACTGTGGAGGTTAATTACATACTGATGTAACAAGAAGTATATTTATTTGTTTTAGTGATAAATTCTATATTAACATAATAAATATGTAGCTAGGTACTTCAAAATATACTGTGGAGGTTAATTACATATAGATGTAACAAGAAGTAATTCATATTTTATCCTATTCAATATAAAGAAATAATGAGAGTTGTTTCCATTTGAATGATATATTCCACATAAGTGGCTGCTACTGTTCATGAAATAATTGTAAATATTAGATGATTTCTATATTGAGAGAAAATATAACAAATGACGAAGGAGATTCTGAATATAAATGGAAGATCTGGTGTTAGTGAATATTCTCATGTCATTACACCCTTCCAGCTAACAGTGCTCATGTAGTCACGATTTATAAGATACTAGCAGGTATTATATTATTGTGTCCAGGAAAAACCTAAAATCAAAGAATATCATCTCAGCTGAATTTCCATTTTCTATGCATATCTGGTGGCTTCAGCTTG
>OZ017784.1:407213-464678 GCA_963969325.1 Lycopodina hypogea
TGACACATTTAGACTTCCCTAAAATTTGATGGTCATAAATAAATCCTGAGGAGTGGTTGTAACCACTGCTAACCACTGATTACAATTTTGGGGTTCTGTTAAAATCATTCTTGTCCAAAACTTGTGGAATGTCTCCCCCCTTCCCCTTACCCTCCTTCCCACTATTCCAAGTGTTCCTAGACCTGTATGCCATAGGTAATAATATTACTAAACAGATTAACAAAACAATAATTTTTATATATATAGTTTGAAGTTTTTTAGTGGATTCAAGGAACATTAATGATCAGATTTAAATCATAGACTTTTTAAAATCCCCAATAGACTTTAATTTCATTGCAGCAGAAAATAGAATATAAGTCATTTCAAGTGGCAGAGTAATGATCAAGACATGTTGGTCTCCTCCAACTGATCTTGGTTAACCTTCTTTTGTCTAAAATTGTATATATTTTTAATTTAATAAAATATTTCATAACAAAAGTATTTGAACTAATTTGATTACTTTTCCTGATTTGGCCTCTTAGTTGGAAGCTTGAGGGTGGGAAAGCATATTGTAAAGTGATACTATGGAAATCTGTTATGAATATACTACTTTGTTGCAGTTACAAAGGTCTACCTACTACGCCTGTTAGTTTCCTAATAAAGCTAGAAGAGCCTTCCCCACAGTTACTACCATGACTATGTGCTAAAGAAGAAAGGTGATGTTGTCAAAGCTTCATTAGTATATGAGGAGGGAGGGATAGGAAAGGAGAAGAAGTAAAGTTATTGACTTCCTATAACAAACTACATTGAATATTAAATGGTGCATAGACTCAAGATGAACTTAATGACTATCAAAAAGTGTAGCAACACAACCTAAGTAATTATTTTATTTGTTTTTCTTAGCAATCTTGGTATCTAGCTATATATATATATATATATATATATATATATATATATATATATATATATATATATACATATATATATATATATACCTCTTTTATATGATAATATTGTGACATGTTTGGTTTTAATTATATTTTAATCTGGTTGGTGGTTGTCAAAACATGTGGATCTGCAATCCCATACTTTCTGCATTCATCACTACTACCAGTAGAATATCATTAATAAATCCTTTGTACTTTAGCCTATATGGTACCAATATGAAATGTTTGTGGAACCAAAAATGAATAAAGTTAGTGACAGTAAATATATTAGGAGATGAAGATCCCATCAAAGTACAGATGAAAACATAAATTTTGATGTTTTTAACATCAAACATCAACTATTTCTTAATTTATCCCCACTTTTCTACATGATTGTCCATTAAAAAAGTGAATAAGTGAAAATACATAAAGCCCATGTCCTTTGCACCTTCACCATTACACTAATACTCACTGTGTAAGTGTCACAGACATAAATGTAAATAATGTTGATGTACAACAACAAGTTTGATGTATCTAATAGAAGTTGATAATTTATTTAAACATCTGTACATTTGCAAAGCTTGGCATCAACAGGTTATATATAGAGAAAACTTCAACAAATGCTTTATTTATTGTAGATACTATTATTATTCATCTCTCTGGGTGGAACAGACAAGTACTACAAGGAGAAGTAAATCAAAACATTTCTGGTCTCTTCAGCCATGGTGTGTTTCACTATTATTTTGGTTATTGCTGCTATCTCTGGGTTTTGCGGACTGGCAAGAGCAGAAGGTATGCTCATTTTTACACAGTGAATAGTCTTAGTATTCTTATCCAACCTAACTCTTGAATGTTTGTACCTTCTTACTACAATTTCTTCTTCCCCATTTTTAATTTCCCTCTTATTTTATTATCTTTCATTTCCTTCATATCCTCCTTTTCTCTTTTAATAACTTTTATCTCATCTGTCAAACTATTATTTATTTTCTATACTTCTGTTAAAATCAATTAATACATATATACCCTCCTTATTAACAGATGGTGATGCAACAATGACACATTTGGTAAGTCATTGTGTTAGAAAGAATATTAGTGAAGCTAACATTCAATTTACTTTTTCTTCTTCAGGTCATGCTACAATTTAGTTTAGAGGGTGATGACCCCTATGAGTTTGCTGGCTACGCTCCAGAGTTTTCAGAGATTTTGGAGAGTATTCTCTCAGAAGGCGATACTTTTGACAAAGTGGATGCAGTTGTGCTTGGTGTGGGGAAGACTGATTGTGGAATATCGTATGTTGAAGCTTGCTGGCATTGATTTGATGCCAGAAATGCAAGGGATTGGTTTACAATAGATTAACTTGATTTGTCTACTAGTTTAAGCAAGTAAAAATATTTCATCATGCTTTGGTCTTTAAATAATAGCCATTTGTGTGTGTAGCCTAAGTGGTGAGCATGTATGTGTCATTAAAAGTAATATTTCTAAATTGAAAATATTTTAGAATAAATATAACAGAAAATGACCATAATACTTAAACTCACACTATGTTGTCATTGGTTAAGAGACTGTTTGTTTCCGTTCCACCCCACCCACACATATTGCAGTGTAATTACAGTGATTGAATACACCAAGAACAACAGTAATCTCGCCTCATTGGACATTGATGATGTTATACAATATATTGTTGATACCATCGACAGCAATAAAGATGTTTTCCAGGATGTGTTCAGTGTGAAGGGAATCAAATCAGGTACAGTTACACCTATTTGTGATCAGTATTGTAAGCATAATACTATATGACATATTTAGTGCTCTCTCTCTCTCAATAAAAAAAAAGGGTTTGGTGTGAATAAAACCTCATGATGTTATTCTAATATAGTTACTTCCTTTAACTGTTTCAAAACATGTTGATTACATTAATTACATACATCATCTCCATTATTTTAAATGTTGGCTAACTGATCAATTACTTAATTCAAATACATTTGTCTAACTTTTTTTATGTGTACTCATACAAGATAAACTTGTAAAACTATCATTCCTTCACTTCCATTGTAGTGGATATTGATTCAGAGCAATTCAAGTATGTGAACAAGCGTAACTCAGCTGGCCTCATGGTGGGCTCTATAGTGGGAGTCCTCTGCCTGATAGGAGTGGCTGCAACAGTGGTAGCTGGAGCAGCTGTCTACATCGTAAAGAAAAGAAGGGGTCATGAAACACTTCCCCTACTTATCGATGAGTGAGTGTAGTGTGCAGGGACTACTTTTGTGTATCTTCATCACATGACATAGATATATATATATATATATGAAGATGCATAACAAAGATTGAAATAATGTTGTATATTTCAAATTCCTCCTTCCACATTTGCACAGGAGTACTTCCAGTGAGCGTAAATGGCTGAAACTTCCAGGAAGCCAGAAAACAATGGCAGATTGTGAAAAGTTCTAACTTAAATATATTTATTATCTTTGTTTATTCACCGCTATTGTGCCTGCAGATTAATTAATATTTTTACTGGGTTTTTTTTTTTTTTTTTTTTTTTTTTTAATTTGTGACAACAATAAACATTTTTCTCCTTTATTATAATATATATTATATAAATACATATGTATGCAATGATATATTCTTACTGTCATGGTATATTATGTTGTCCATTCCACTTTAAATGGGAGCTCTATGTGTGTATGTGTGAGTTCTTTTCACTGCCAAACTACTAGACCAATCAGGCCCAAATTTAGCAAGTGGTCTCCAAGTACCCGGGTAAACGTTATTAACTACCTGTGGTTTTGACAATAGATGTTATTTTGTCATAACAACTCATACAGGAAGTTGTAATATTCGGACTGAAATTTGTCAGTGGTCTCCATTGGACTGAGTGTGTTATTAACCTCCTGTGGGTGAGGTTTAGTCATTAGCCACACCTACTTAGAGTTTTTTTTTACATCCAAGAACCGATCAGGTTATAATTGACATGTGGTCTCCATGTGACCTGGAAGTGTTCTTATGCTCCCATGGATGTGGTTTGGCCATAGCCATTCCTATAAAAATTTGTTTTCACAGCCAAGAACCTATCAGGTAGAAATTTGGCATGCAGTCTCCATGAGATTAGAAGTATATTACATAAAACCCTCCAGTGTGTGAGGTTAGCCACACAAAATATTAATGGGAAAAAACCAGATTGGTCAAGCAGAACAACCAAGTAGAACAAAAATTAATTGAACGCCAAAGGTACACACATAGCTACACTCAGTCACAGGTGGCTAAGAACACTCTTCTGGCCAGATGGAGACCATATGCTCTTGCTATGCTGGATGAATCAGGCTTAAATTTGGCATGTGGTCGACATGTTACCAAGAGTATAATTACCCTCCCATGGGTGTGGTTATAGGTGCTACCATTAAATCTTGCATTAGTTTACTATAGCACTTCCTTACCTCAGCTGCACCAATACAATTCATCAAAAATGCAACTGGCACACACGCACACACACACACACACACACACACACACACACACACACACACACACACACACACACACACACACACACACACACACACACACACACACACACACACACACACACACACACACACACACACACACACACACACACACACACACACGTGCATGTGTGTGTGTGTGTGTGTGTGTGTGTGTGATGAATAGCCTAATGGCTGAATGAATTTTGACAAAACTTAACAGACATGATCCTTGGGTGCCTGGCAAGGTTTACACCTTAAAAAATTCAAAAGTGGCACCTTCGTGAGAAAAAAAGCAATTTAAATTTTCCGTACAAAGAAAAACCTTTAAAAAAATTTTTAAAAACCTAATGGAGCTACAAGTTTCTCAAATTGTTAATCAGTGGTTCAAACCTGGACTGGGTTTAATTTTCCCCCCTCTTTTTTTCCTTCTATTTGGGAGGGGGGGGGGGGGGGGGGAGGAGGTGGGCACTTAGCCAGACTTCAAACTGTAGGTGTGTCAGGCTATAAATGCCAAAAACAATACTTAGGAAAACTCTTAGATTTAATTCCTGAAATTTGCCATGCTACATATCATGACTCTGGTAGTGATATGGGCTGGGTCCACCTGGCAGCACCCCTTCCTCTGGGCATCGCAGGCTAAAAATAATTGATACATGTGTGTGTGTATATGCATTTTTATTGTGTATCCACTTTCCTGCAAACACACCATACCAGTTAGGGCAGGTGTTTGGGGAAAAAATTCAATTAGTCGCTCCCAGGTGCAGTCCCTGTTCCCAAGTCTAACAAGTCTCACTCTTCAGAAACACTGAGAATTATATTTAGCTCAAAAGTTTTGGCCATTTGGTCACATCTTATCAGGATAAAATACCAGAAGAAATGGTACTTGGGCCAAACCCTTGAGCATGGCTTGATTCACACTTAGCTATACCTTTTCCCACAGTTATGTCATATTTCAAGCAGACCATGTAAACTAGCATATGAGCATAAAATAGATCTAATTTACAAAAACTAAGAATATGTGGCATGTTGGTATCTCTAAGATAAGTGGGAAAATGTTAAAATACCCAAATATTCTAAATTCTTATTTTAAGGATAAGAAAGAGATGACACTAACAGATGAATGCCCTGTCAATAGTCTTGTCAATAGTGCACAACTATGGTATAACTTCCTATCTTTCCTAAGCTCTGCAACAGGAAACAACAAATAGACAATTATTGAAGTCAGGCAAGATCTAAATTAAGTATAATTAGCACAAATATTACTTACCTACCAATTTGGATACTCTGTAATATTCTGATATAAACAATACTAATGACCAACAGGATAGCAATGCATATTTACATTACTTATACAACTTAAGAGAGTTTTTTCCAATTAATATGTAGTTATAATGGATAAAACAAGTTTAGTACTAGGTAAACAACCCTTAATCACTACTATATTCTTGTATTTGGAAATAATATTTAATTGAAGTGTAAACATCAACAAATAAAAGTTATATAGCTGTGACACTGTTCCAAATGGTACTTGACAAGATTACTAATTATAAAGGAAGTGTAAGATGCTCTCAGAGATTCATAGAATCCAGCATTTTCTCTACCAGTGATCACTCTAGTTGCAGTCCAAGCAGGTGAACTACATCAAATTATTCATCCCTAAAGTCGAACTATCTCAAGACAGTACAGATGAAGTGGATAGTTCTGGCTGTTGCTCTTGTGGTCCTTGTTGACCTCATAGAAGCCTCCAATATTGCACGAGAGGATATAGCAGCTGGAGTAAGGGATTGGGCATATCATTGGCCTCAATATCATCTTGTTGGTGGAAGTGCATCACTTACTTCTCAGCCATTCATCTTATGTTTATCATCTCTGCTTGCAACTGGAGTGTTTCTACTAATGGCAAAGAAGAACCAATGAACATGAAATGTTTCCAAATACACCAACATTTTCAAGCATGATGATAATGTCAGTTTTAATTTTTTTTGTACTATATTATTAAGTTGAAGTGTATTTAATCATTACCTTGGTTGTCATTTAAGAAGAACAGGTTAGTGCTACCATATATATAAATATACCAATTATAAAAAAAAAACATTTTATAAAGAAATGGAAAAAAAAAAATGATTTAGGTTTCCCCAAAACAAGAAAAGAACTACCCAAGAAATATTGAAAAAAGGCATGAACAGGGTAATTATTATATGCCTAATTCTACATCCCTAAATCACTGCCTCCAATCTTTACAACTTGATATTTTTGTACACCTATTATGCATGATGAGGGAGTCACCTATTTTCTCTCCATATTACTTATGCATCCTTTTTGGGAGGGAGAGGGGTTCATGGAGTATCTTTGCAATATTACACCCAAAAAATTCATTCTGTTAATCACCTATGATAATAACATTTTTGAAACTACATGAAATAGTTTGGTCTCAGTGATTTAGGATGGTAGAATTAAACAAATAATAATTGAGTGTTCATGCCTGTGTTTAATATTTCTTGGGTAGGTATTTTCTTGTTTCAGCTTTCGGTGATTTTTTTCAAAGTAAATGTTTTTTTTTCCTTTTGGGGGGAGGGGTGTGGGGATTCTTTGCAATATTGTATAAATAAATATTCATCCTATTATGGAGTATGTGATTTAGGCCAGTAGAATTAAGCTTATATAATAATTGATCATAATTTTCTATAATGATTTCAAGAATCAGAAATCACAGCTGTCAGATAATGCTCAGTCAACAAGCACTCTGTAACTTATCAATTTATCAATGTCAGCATTCTGAAATTTGGCAGTAATTGTGCATACATTTGTTAATAAAACTACACATGGCTTCCATAACACAGGATATCATAGTTTCATGGGATATACTTTTATTGCAGGAATTATCAGTAACACTAATTAATGCATCAAATTATTTACCCTGTATAAAAAGGAATTGAACTGAATGTATGAAATCTTACCTGAACTGAATAGAATTCACATTTCCATAATGGGTAGAGGCTAAGTTGAAAGCTTAACATAGTCTCCCTTGCCAGACTGTTTAACTGAATACTCCAGTGGAGGGTTTCAGTGGAGGGTTTCAGTAAAAAGTCTGGCAAGTGAGACTAAGTTCAGTGGAGGGTTCAGTGAACACTTTTCCCCTGAGCACACTCAGGAATTAGAAATTAAAATGGTGTCCATAACAGTGGATGTCATTGGTCAATCCTGATATACCTTCATATTTTTTAAGCTAGTGAAGAAAACCTATGGGTCATGGACATGTACAGTTGAAACTCTGTCTGATCATGGCATTCGTGCCAGTCCTAACGTTTCTTAATTATCTGTAGGCTGGCTCAAAGGAAAATGTTAATAGAGAAGTAGAAGAAATACTATTTATTATTTTTATTCTACTTCTTTTGGGAGGAGCTCTTTTAATTGGAAATTTGACATAGACCTTCCTTTGAGACTCCTGAATATTACATGAAAATTTTTTTAGTTATCATCTAGAAGCTTGGCAAAGTATGACTTAGTTTTATATTATACCAATGGTAATGGTCAGGTCAACCCTAGATAGAGAGTGCTAGTGCACTCTCTAATACAATACTTTAAATTTTATAATAAAAATGACTCATAACCAAACCATGGTAAAGCAATATGGGATTTGAAATTGTGGATCTTCACACACACACAGTCTAGAAATTTATTTTTGCATGGCTTCTATTATGCTTCATTTGGACACTGGTGTTGACAATGCCAGGTATATGCTGCTAGTGTTTGTATAATAGTGTAACATGATCTAAAACTAACCAGCTATTGTGTTAAGTAATGTAGTTACAGCAAACTCTATCACCAAATATATTGAAGTCATGTTCTAAAGGTTATAGTTGACAGTACGAAGCTATATTAGTTTGGACCATTATATTTTACTACGTGATCTCTCTGAAGTGTTTTTAGTGGTCAACCAGTTTAGGGAATCTTATTTGAAAGGCTATTGACCTGGCCAAATGATTTTATTACAGAGGTGATCTTATTTTAGAGAGGTATTCAGCCAACCTGGAGCAAGCAAAAGTGATTTTATAATGGAGATGGTATAAATTCAGTGTGATCTCATGAGGGACCACTACATTACCTTTAAACTATTGGTTCATATTCTACTACACTAACAACCACATTAATGTTGCAGTAATAGAACAACACGAGCCTAAATTTATCAATTTATGTCAAACAACAAAACAATTATGTTCATAGAGCTAGAGAGTACATTAACAGATGGCTATCATGTCAATTATGCTGAACTACAGGATACCTCTTAGTCTTTCTTTGGCTCTGTAGCAGGCAACAACAAATAGACAATTATTGATGCCTGGCAATATCTGAAATAAACTGGATATAGCACAAATTTTATATAACTACCAATTTGGAATATTCTTTAATATTTTGGTATGAACAATGCTAATCATCAACAAGATAGAAATTCATTTTTACATTATTTATACATCTTTAAAAGTGTTTTTTCTAATTAAAATGTAGTTATAATGGAAAAAATAAGTCGATAAGAGTCAGCTTTACTTTAACACAGGTTAACAAGTGTTTATCACTTTATATATTTGGAAATAGTATCTTATCAAAATGTAAACACTTGTAAACACCAACAAGTAAAATCTATATACAACACTGTTCTAAACTGGTAAAATATTTATCAAGGTGAGTAATTATATATATGAAGTTTAAGATGTTCTCACAGATTATCAGAATCCAGCATTTTTCCTATTTTCCTATCAGTTATCACTCTAGTAGCAGCCAAAGCAGCAAACAACATCAAAGCATCCACTCCTGAAAGGCAAACTATCTCAAGACAGTACAGATGAAGTGGATAATTTTGGTTGCAGCTCTTGCAGTCCTTGTAAACCTCACAGAAGCCTCCAATAATGCAGGAGAGGATAGCTCAGAGAGGAAGAGTGGAATAGACGTAGCTGCTGTATTAAGGTTGTTGGGATCTCGACCTCACCATGGTGGAAGTGCATCACTTATTTCTCAGCCATTTGTCTTGTGTTTTGCATCTCTGCTTGCAACTGGAGTGTTTCTAATAATGATAAAGAAGAATCAATGAATATGAAACTCAAGTATATCAACTTTTGCAGACATGCTGTTAATATTTACTTTCGTTATATTTTTTTTTGCATCATGTTTTTTTTTTATAATTTGAAAAAACATCTATTCACTACCACATTTTTGAATGTATACCCTTAGACTGTTGTTGAACATACGGAAAATATATATACCAAAAACATATAAACCCATTCAATTACTGCATAATTTTTTACCCCAATAACCTCAAAAAAAGATGCGATTTTTTCGTGAATTATTACTTATATAATCTTTAATGTTCCATCAATTGCTGCCAGAATTGATTACTATTACAAACTATGCATTGACTGGATTAGGTATAAAGTGATTATAATGCAGGAGTAATGTTACTAAAATTAGGTACCAGTGGGATTTGCAAGTTGTGGTTTGGAAATTTTTAAAAATTTTTATTGATAACACATCCACGAGGTTAAACTGGGGGGGGGGGGGGGGTGGTTGCATATAATCTTTCAGTTAGCTGAACCAATAATAATGTAATTTTTATTAAGTCACTCATACATTAGTTTGAAGATATTTATTGGAAGCTTGTAAAATAGAAATGGTATATGGTATTACTTCTTTCATAAGAGTGGAAGCAATCTTACTGTTCAGGGGGAGGGGGTAATATGCCAGGAATCACAAAGAGTGATAGGAAATAAAGGTGATGGTAACACAGGCACATGACAGGGTAAATATGCAGAGTAAGATATGGGCATGTACATATCGATAAGATATATAATAAGCGGATGTGACCATGCCTACTTTTCATGAAAACATAATCAGTACACCCTCTGGTTGCTACAGTTTATTAAATGACTGGATATCAAACATCTGGTTGCTTTTATATATGGGAATACTACAGGGAGAGGAAATGATATCCTGAGAAACAGGATAAATTTCACTTCATTGAGTAGTGCCATGCAGTATCAATGAATGAGCTCATTTATGTCATTGACAGTGACCATGCAATTTTGCCACTAGCCAAAATGGTACTTATGCTGGACTGCCTGGCTCTGCTCCATACCATAGTCCACACCATCATCAAGATAGAAAAACACCTTTAAGAAAATTGGATGTGTTCAAAACCAAACAGTCCCATAGATCATATATTTAATTCTTTCTGTGGCAAGGAGCAGTTGTATATTTGGAATTTCTTTGTTTATTATTCTTTTGTTTCACTAAATTAGGAGTTCATGGGACTTTAGGTATATAAAAGTCATTGTGCTAATCTATATATTTGGCTAATTGATACAGGAGGGTTGGGGGGGGGGGGGGGGGGGGGGCAACTCCAGGGGCATCAGGACTTAAAATAATAGGTTTTTTACATACTCAATTTAGTAAATTATTAACCACAAAGTTGTTTTACAAAACATATAAGTAATCTGATTGAGCATAATATCATGTGTTTTTTTTCCTCCACAGTGAGTTCTAAAGGATACTAATTAGTGACTGAATTAGTTTCATCCAAGTGGTATATACATCCACAGCTTTGTTTAGCCTAGAACAAACAGTTACATAACTTTGTTCATTTTATTCCAAAGCAGACACTAAAATATTAAGTAAACTTATGAATTGATTGTTCAGCATTACACCATTTACCTCCAAAACAATCTGACCATTCAAAAAATTGTTTTAAAAACACACACACACACACACACACACACACACACACACACACACACACACACACACACACACACACACACACACACACACACACACACACACACACACACACACACACACACACACACACACACACACACACACACACACACACACACACACACACACACACACACACACACACACACACACACACACACACACACACACACACACACACACACACACACACACACACACACACACACACACACACACACACACACACACACACACACACACACACAATAGGCAAAGCTGAGCTCTCTACTTATCTTTGGCAATGTATTTCAGCACAATGCCATGCTTTCAAGACATTCTGGCCTTCCTAAAAAATCAACGGGTAACCTGATTGCAAAACATACTTAAGAGTTATTTTTAGATGAGGTCATAAGATCTAGAAATGGTGTTTTGAGTGGCCTTAATCATATTTCATGTTAATATTGGCCCAACCAACACCAGGCATACCGCTCTAATTAAAGTAGTTTCAAAAGCTATTTTCACAATTCTGGCTGTTCCACTAACTCTACTACTTAAAGTTAGAGTCACTATATCTTCACAACATTCAGTATTTCTAAACAACTTTTTATATAATGTAATAGCTTTTGAGTGCAAAAATGTGAAAAAATAATTAAGAACTGTTGAATCCACAAAAAATTGACTAATAAACTTCCAATACACAAATTTAACGTACAAGCTAAAATTTTTATTATGGGGTTGTAATTTCTCCATCAACTAGCACTCCTCCACCTTGATGATTATGTGGCCAATCCTGAAATTCATTGATTTTCAACTTCAATGCTGACGGGATATATTTAATTGCATAGTACGATAACTCATTTCAAAAAAAAAGTTGTGGTGAAGATTGAAAACATGCCACTTTCCTGTTTAGTATTTCAATTTATGTGAGGCACTGTTGACTAACATTAAGGCAACCATCTTGACCATGATAAGCACTAGAATATAATGGAACCTGTTTTATGAAAATAGCAGACATTGCTAACAGCAATTTACCATCACCAACAACAATTATCTACTTTCTATCAATTAGAACATGCACAACAATTAGCAAGAAGCAAGATAAAACTACTTTGACAAATAGCTTTTTATGTCCATAATGTGATAGAAAAGCAACATTTTCTACAAGATAAAAACAAGGTGCACACAGGGTAATCACATGTCTTCCATATTTTTCAATATCCACTGAATTGGGGCTACAAATATCAAGATAAAGCCTTTCACTCATCAGTTGAAACAGAAAATACTCCTTGGCAAAAGTTTTGAAGCTGATTTAAAGAGACCAAAGAGAAAATGAATGCTCTGTCATTTCGAAGTGTAGCTTTGGTTGCATGTACCTTTGCTCTAATATTTGCCTGTAGTGATGCTTCTGGGAGTGTGGAGAAGAAGTCACAAACAAGATCAGACTGTGATCACATCATCCCTCTGATGATGATGTTGGGAGGATCTGCAACATCTCATCTGCCAAGCATGTGGATTTTGGGAGCCTTCAGTCTAGGAGCAGTGGTCTACTTCAGCAACTGGAGCTTCAGTTTTGGAAAGAAGGAAGAGGATGAGAGATAAAAGAGAAGTGACAAAGATCAGATTTGACTGTATTATTCCAACATCATATTCTTGTTTTTCAAGTATAGTTATAATTAATGACCATTAATTTTTAACTTCTTTTTAATGAGAGATAAATAATTACTTGCATTAATAGCTTCTCATGTGTACAATTTAATGAAAAATTTTGTATGTATACTTTAAAAAAAAAAAGAAGAAAGTATTAATATGTCATTCTTTGTTTTGACAGGCATAAACTGTTAGCTATAAAAAAGGGGGATATATATTAATGAGCCCTATGAAGGGTGGCTCAAAATTTTTGTTATGTAGCTAGTGTGAATGGGTTATTATATAACATATATGCCAGATCTATGGAAATTGTGAGTCTAAGGAACTACATATGACAACAGAATTATTTTAATGAGCTGGAAACACAACTGGTTATATTATTTGGGCACAGTAGTATTGCTGTCCAGTCAGGACACACATTTTTGATGGTTACAGTGATGCTCATGATCACAGTACTGAGGACCTAGAGACTGTGTGGCAAGATGCATAATTTTGTTACAAATTATTAGAATCCCAACTACCCACAGGACACACATTTTTGATGGTTACAGTGATGCTGATGATGACAGTATTGAGGACCTGGCAACTGTGTGGCAAGATGTATAACTTGGTCACAAAATATTTGGATAACAGCTACCCAGGGAGAAAGGGCTAGCTGCAGTAGTAGCCCTCCACCATAAATCTCATTACACAGTAGATGAATGTATGCTTGTTGGGGACCTTATCTTGAGCCTACATTTTCTGTAGCACATTAGGGGAGAGAAAGTATATACAGTAAAATAATAGCAATAAAATATAAAATATTTCTATGAAAAGTAAGTAAACAAATAGTCATTGATGGATTATGACAAACGTGAAGTGTCATATACAATATTTAACTGCTCATCAACAACTAAGGATACAGAGTTAGATGCACTAAGTGCATTTGATAATAGTTAAGCACTTGTACATTAACAGTAATGCCCTTGGAACATTACATGACAAACTACATGTAGACACAGGAGAATAAATTAGATAATTATGTAATCAAACTATATCGACATTTGATACTTTAGATCATCTCGTATATTCACATAGGGAGAATTCAGGGGTCACAGATGAAATTTATAAACACACTGTTCACAGGGAATGAGATCAAGATATCTTGAAATTATGCAACAGATAATTCCACTTGACCATCATTTATATAAGGCATCTAAGCATTCTTGGTGTAAGACCAGCTTGCACATGCAATGGCCAGATTAGGTGGAGTGCCATATAGAACAGGGCTGATAGCATGCATAAAACTGGGCAGATTAGAATTCTTTCATGCACATGACACTGTTGTATTATATATACCATTTTACCTCTCGTTGTGTATAAATTATTGCGGTCTAACATTTTGGCAGTCTGTCTTCTACGTGCTGTTGTTATGATTTAATTGAACATACTGTATGTTTCAACAAATAACTATGGTCTTACTCCCTAGTTGTTCATATTTAATTTACTCTAGCAGACATAGGTGTTGTCTAGGCACAGGCAATGTTAGCCTGACATGGTCAGAAGAGGTATGGCTAGGTGTGACCCAACCCATGTCACTTTCAGAGTCAATATGTGTGTACAAACCAAGTATGTGTTGTTGTTGTTTTTGGGGACTTAAGCATCACATGCTCATAAAAAGTGGTGTGGCCAGGTGGCACAAACTTCTTGTGCTAAAACTCTTCCTCAGTATAGGATACGACTACACTGAAGAACAATTTTCATTTGATACAATGGTTTGATAGGAATGTAGATATACACAATCAACATACACACACCTATAAACATACAAAAAAATTTTAGCCTCACAAACACACGAAAAAGAGGTGTGGCCAGGTGGGACCAAGCCCATGTTGCTCCCAGAGTCATCATGTGTAGTATGGCAATTTCTATTCTTTAAATCCAAGGGTTTTACCTATAATACCATTTTTGGCACTTTCAACCTGACAAACACATGTAGCTAGGTGCTCAAATCTTTTGGGCTAATACACTATCCTTTATATAAGATGTGTACCATTTGGTTTGGTGGTTTGGCTGAAAGTAAATGTAAATACAAAAATATACATACATATGTACCCACATACATACAAACTAGGAAGTGATGTGGCCAGGTTTGTTCAGGATCAAACCAATGAGCCTTTTCCATCAGATATTAGAAAGAAGAAAGAAGGAAGAAGGAAGAAGTATAGGGGGAAAGAAAAGAAGAAAAAGGACACCAAAAAAGTAATAAAAAAAAAAGAGTGGGGGAAAGGGAGTGAGGGAAATCCTTTTCAGGAATTGAAGTATTATTTGCTTTGAAGACATTACGTTAACCATTACTAGACAATGGTTTATTACTCTTCTCCCTTTTCTTATGAAAATATTTCATTCTCTTTTATTTCCAATAGTATTCCACTTCAGGAACTTTTTGGTGATACACCCAGCCAGGTACCCAAGGATCATGACTGTAAAATTTCATCAAAATCAGTTTGGCCCCTCTATAACATGCACGCATGCACACACGCATGCACACACGCATGCACACACGCATGCACACATGCATGCACACACGCACCCACCCACCCACCCACCCACCCACCCACACACACACACACACACACACACACACACACACACACACACACACACACACACACACACACACACACACACACACACACACACACACACACACACACACACACACACACACACACACACACACACACACACACACAGCTTCCATTTATATAACACTAGCAGACATTACCCAGTAATTCCCGGAATATGACACACCCACTAGAAACTGTGTGGCCAAGTATGATTCGGCTTATGCCAAGGGTTTGTCTAAAGTACCATTTATGGTATTTTAAGCCTGACCAATCAAAAGGAAGAGGTGTTGCCAGGTTAATGCAACCAGCTGAAGCAGCTTCAAGTGTCAAGATATGTGTCAAGATATGTGTCAAGATATGTGTCAAGATATGTGTCAAGATATGTGTCAAGATATGTGTCAAGATATGTGTCAAGATATGTGTCCATGTCAAATTTAGGTCTCTATGTCCAAGGGTTTGTCCTTAGTTATGAAATTATCTGATTTGCTTGTTATAGTATGTAGGGATTTATTATATTATTATATATTCATTACTTTATGTATTATAATGTGGAATGGGATAGTATTTATATATATATATATATAATATCAATTTTAAAAAACAAAAGGAAATGAGAAAAGGAGGGTGAAATGGGAAAAATAAGGGGACTAAAGCCCAGTCCAGGATAGAAACCCTCCACTTTAAGCTTGGGAGAGTCAGGCATGTGCCTTACTTGATTGGCCACAGTTTCTTAATCTTTTTTTTAAAGCTTTTTTTTGTACACACTAACAATCGAATTCTTTTTTTTCTTTTCTCATAGAGCAATCTCCAAGATGAAACTCAATCTATGCACTCCCAGTGCTGCCCTAAATAGACTATAAACTTTATGGTGATTTAAATTCCCATTTGGGAGGAGTAGTATTACTTATGGACAGACAGATGCTTGCAAACTATATATAGTGAGAAATACTACTCTGCTAGAGTTGCTTTGGCCCACCTGATCTCATCTGCCAAGCTTGATATGAGGAGCTAGAAGTATTAACATATATCTTCCTAAAATGCTTTTTTATGTATGACAAAGTTGGATATGCCATGCACGAATTTAATGAATAGCTTAATATTTTAATAAAAATGGTTTATTAAACATGTGCTTTGCTGATTCTTCATTTAGATTTCAAGTTCAATCCAAGGATCCAACACTTGATTCTTAACCACATTTACCTCTTCTTTCCCTCATTTTCCATAGAACTAGTGTTTTCTTTTCTTCTTTTTTAACTGAAAAAGTCACAGTAAGTGTTACCTGTAATATGAAGGTGTTTTCAAATTTGAAAAAAATTGAATTAGATGTATTTATTATGTCTTTGAAGCAATGGTGGGTGCATAAAATCCTTTCAATCTTCAGTGTTATTATATGACAGGATTGTTGCAGAGGTTGAATAAAATATTTAAATGCTCCTTGATCAAAACATAAACATATATTATATATTTACATAAAATATCAATTCGATGTTTTTACCTAGACATGCTAAGTAATAATGAAAACTTCAGAATTTTCACAATGAATCAACAATGTACAAAAATATATTAAATATACATGTAATAAAAATGATTGAGGGATACAATAAAACATGTTATCAACAATAGTGTAACTCTCAATGTTACTATATTGCAGGACTAGAAATTTAGTTATCATGTCAAGCATCCTTCAGCTTGAAGTTGTTCGCCATGAATGCCATCACTCCAAGACAAATAGCTCCCAGTAACCACACTGTTGGACTATGTACAGAGGAAGCTCCTCCAAGCAGAAGCATGAAGGGAAATATACTTTCCATAGAATTGTCTCTCTTGTCATGCCCTTCATTCGACTCAGCAGAGCAGGAGTTGAAGCTGGTCACAAATATTACTACTCCAATGAGAAGGCACAGAAATCGTTGTTTGAAGGTCATATTTGACCTATATACAAATTTTTTTTTTGATAGATAAATCTCTCTTTCAATCTTATATTCTCATTCAGCTTATGCTGAGGTGTTGTTTTCTTTATATAGTGCTGTGATCAAACCCCCCCCCCCCCTCCCCCCTCCTTGATGCTTAACTCTAATTGACATGGTACAAAAACACTTGTTTATTTCCTGAAGTCCCTATGTGTCCATGTAAAATAAAAATAACAATGACACAACTATGGTGTTTGTTTCCTGAAGTCCCTAAGTATCCATGTAAAATAAAATCAACAGTGGTACTATGATATTTATTTCCTGAAGTCCTCAAAGTGTCCATGTACAACATAATATTGACATGGTTAAGCTCTACAACGTAGTTCCTAAGTGCCAATATAAAATGATGTTGACCATTGACACAACAAAGTTGTTTGTTTCCTGAAGTCTTTGACATGTTAAATATTGTTGATTAGTGTTTCAACATTTTTGGGATGTCCATCATTGTTTGATAAGCAGGTGCTAAGTAAAGGGAAATCATCAAGCAAGAGATTCCTTTCACAAACAATTTGTGATAGTAATGTACCTTTAGAACTAATTATGTAAAACATTGCTGACATCTGTAAAACTTGTCTGGTTAAATTATCATAATAGGACATCTGTACTTGAACAGGTATCTACAGAATAAATGACTGACTAAATTGTAATTTCATGGAAATGATGCAGCTAGGCTATTGCATGATTAATAGTTGTCGTGTTTTTTTTTAACAGTGATAATATATTTAGATTAAAATATGTGTGTTTGTGTGCATGTGTATATAGAGGCAGTATTTATAATGAGATTTTTTCTTTCTTTCAGATTTATACCAATAAATAAGCTTTATTCCTATTCTTGCTATTATTTTTGGCTTTAGAATTTACAAAAAAATAAAAGAACTTCTTTTTTTTTAAGAAGTAAAAATGTTTGTATTACTTATCGCAAAAGGAAGCAATTCTAACTGAGTAGCAGCAGATACTGTGACATAACCAATAATAGGAAAATAATGGCAGAGGTTGTTTATCCACTGAGTCATAGGTATTTTTTCTCCCTCTTTTAGAATGACATCCCTTGTTTTATACGATTTATCCTTCTGTCACACTTGTGGCTATATAAGATTATACTATTTTTTAATTTTATTCATACAATAGAGTATTTGGGATACTAGCAAAGTATCCTTCCTACAGAAAGAGACAACAAATGAAAGAATGCTCATGCTAAAATCATAGGATATTTATACTGCATACATGAAATCTTGGATGGAATTTTTCATCATGCAGTGTTTTACTTAATCAATACTGGCCACATGATGCAAGCAGCTATAACTAAGATTCATGCTATGCAGTATAAATATCCTATGAATTCAGCATGAGCATTCTTTCATTTACTCCGACTGAAACCAAGCACTGCAACTACAACAACATAATAGTACCTCTTGTTAGAGACTAAACTTGTACCACTGTGTTGTAATCTTATGGACAACGAACACAACACTTTACTTTTCTAGTTGGTATAAACAAGTTTCCCATCAGTCCTTCCAATTTAAAACTACAATGATGCAATTTTCACATATACATGGCTCAATAAATTTCACTCCTACACAAACAGAGATTTTTGAACGTTTTGAAAATAACTGGAAGTTGTACCAGCACTTAATGCTCTTTTTTTTTTGGCCATAAAACCAACACAAAGCATACTACTTAACACAAACTACCCTCTATGCTAACATTGATGCTTGACTTCAACTTCTTTTTCCTAAGGCACTATACTAAGCATACATATACATATATAGCACAGAAGCAAAGGTTAATACATCCTATCCAATGCTTAAGAGTGCCTGTCTTCATAATAAGGAAGAACTTATAGCTACAGTTAAGCCCAAATATCGTCGCATAATGACATCAGATTAATTAAGGGTAAACACCAAGATTATGGGCTCTACCCAACTGTTATTGAATTGACAATTTTTGGAGGTCCAGGCAAAGCCCTAATTAAAAATAACCAGACAAACATAGACTGAAAATTATTATTACCAAGTGTAAGTCTCTTTGAGATTGTGCAGCCCCACGTGGTTTCCTTAGAAACACTGCATAATAGTTGTATATGATAAAACATGTGACTATCCTTGCCAGCATTCATGGTTTGGCTATACATTCATATAGAACAGGAAATATATACAAACTTGATTGACAAACAAGACTCTGGGCCTTTAGAAAAGCAGAATAACATTGAATATACAAGAAAAGTCTATTTGTTGATTGGTTTATAATTGCCCCATATGTTGTTAGTGTATGTCTACATAACATGATACTCCATTTCTCATATATAAATTATGCAAGGAGACAACGCACTTATTCTCTTGTACACTAACTTCCTGTGTTTAAAGTTAAAATGTAGTTAAACATATTATACACAGCCACTTTTAAGCTAATTCACTGTTTCAACATAAATACACTCACTGAGTTATCCCATGTCTACTGAATGGTAAATAGTTCAGTAATAGTCGAACTCAATAATATTTACCTAGCTAAAGGGCTTCCTATTTATATTTTTCTGTCACTTTACATCATTCTACAAGAAACAACACTTCATATTTTCATCTTAGAATACTTTTAAATATAAAAAGAAATCAATTATGAAAGAGCCAAGCAGTTGAGTGTAATAGAGTCTTTGTAAAGACTGAAAAGTAAAGTTTCTAGTGGTCTTTTTGAACTCAACAAAGAAATGGCCTTCAACCGAACTCTTCTGTGCCTCCTCATTGGAACAGCCATGTTTGTGTTCAGTTTCAACCCCAGTTGTGCAGAATCTGACAGTTCTAATAGTAAGAAGGATGGCATGGAGGGACTTTTCCCCCTATTGATGCTAATGGGAGGAGCTCCATCCATGCATAGCCCTGCAGTGTGGCTGATGGGAGTTCTTTGTTTGGGAGTGATGGCATTCCTGAGAAGAACAGCTGGAAAATGAAAGCTGCCAGAGCAAACGAAGGAGAACACATTTTCCTATACCATAACAATACATAAACAGGATTAATATCAGCTTTAATTTAGGTTTCATAGCTAATAATAAAAATATGATTATTATTAAAGTTTTTATTCTTTATAATATTTTCAGTTTCTAGCAATCCAAGACTTGTATAGAAATTATTATCTTATATCGATTAAGTATTTAGCAAATGCAATTAAATTTTATTATAAATAGAGTAAATACATATGTATTAAAAGGTTATATTCATAGCACATGGATCATGATATGTAAAACAATACACATAATTTTCATTAAGTTATTGCAATTTATAAATTTATATGGTGTGTGCGTGCGTGCGTGCATGCATGCATACGTGCCTGTGTGCGTGCATGCATGCGAGTGTGTTCAAGAGGGACAGCCATGGTTGAATGGATATTGATTAAACTTTTTAAACATGATCCTTGGTACCTGCTGAGTTATTCACCAAAATACCTCTAGAAATTTCATCCCCAGTAGAGAACAATTAAATCTAAATTTTTTATACATAAAAAAAATCTTTTAAAAAAAGAACCATGACCAAGTGGTTAATGTGCAGGTCTCAGGATTTAAACCTGCAATAGCTTTTAGTTTTCTTTTCATTCTTTTTTTTCTTCTTCACTTTTCTTTCTTTCTTTTGTTCATTCATCTCCCGCCACTCCCTTTCCTCCCTTATTTCTTTCCCTCTTTTCATTTTCTTTCTTATTCCTTTTTTTCTTTTATTTCTTTGTTTATCTCCCCTCCACCCCACCCCACCTCTTTCCCTCTCTTATTCTTTCCCTTTTCCCCCCCTTCCCTTCCCCCCCCCCCCCCCTTTTTCCCAGTTTTTTGGTTTTTTTTTTTTTGTTATTTTTTTTTGTGACTCAAATGTTCAAGTTAAAAAGTCACTTAGAAATTGGTTGGTTCTAGAGAACACTGATATGCACACACGAAATATTTTGTTACTTGTTGATTTGGTACCTGAGTAGATTGATATTTGTAAATTATGACTCGAGTTAATTTGTTATTTATTGAGTTCATTTATATTTATTGAGTTGACTTATTACATGTAGATTATTAGCCTGAGTAGGAAGAAGCATACACACACCACACCCACCCACCCACCCACCCACACCCACACCCACACACACAAATATAATTGTAATTAGATGATTGATCGTTGAATTAGTTTTTCCTGTGGGTATGTCATTACATCCCAGGAACGCTGGGTATGTCTGCTATTATCTAAGTTTCAAACGCAAGTTGGACGAGCAGGAATCCTATGCATTAACAATACTAGAAAGAATAAGAATTGTTTCCTTTACAAAGAGTATCATAGGGGTTAATACAAAAGGAAAACTAATTTTTAAAATGTGTAGTTGATCTTAACTTATGTTATTATTAGCTTTCCAGGACAAATTAAATGAATATAACAATTTCACATACTATACTATCTTGACTAATTTACCATATTATTACATGTCTTATGACAACTTTTTAAAAGACAAAATTGCCTGCAAATGGTCTATTTGTTCTTGGCAGTGAAAGAAGCTTCCTGTGGAAATGGCTAATAACCAAACCACACCCACAGGATGGTAATAACATTCTCATAGTCACTTCCTGTGGGTGTAGCTATGACAAACCAACACCCATTGCCACCCAATCTGAAGTAAACCTTTGCGAGGAGGTGCACATGAGGCATCCTAATCAATCCCTGAATGTTCCATGAAGATCCTTTTAGCAGTTTGAAAGGAATAAGAGTCCACATGTACAAAAATATATATTATAAATTATAGTAAGACTAGTGGAAAGCCTGCCCTATGGGCGGTTATCCAATATAATTACAAAATTGTCTAAATTGCTTGTTATATTATATTGGGATTTATTATGTTATATATTGTTATATGTATTTTTTTACATTATAATAGTGGATGGAATGGTGTATATATATATATCAATTTGAAAGAATAAAGGAAATGAAAAAAAAAATTAGGGAACTAAAGACCAGTCCAGGATACAAACCTCCATCTTTAAGCTTGGGGGACTTGTGCTTTAATTGATTGGCCATGGTTTCTTAGGCTTTTTTTGTATACAGGGTATACACACATTCACAGAGCATTCCTCAAGATGAAACTCAATCTATGAACTCCCAGTGCTACCCTAAATAGACAGTAAACATTTTGTGGTGATTCAAATTTCTATTTGGGAGGAATAGTATTACTTACAGACAGACAGATGCTTGCAAACAATATATATGGGGGATTTACACATCTGTAAGGAAGCACTCATCGACTCTGTATATTTATTTTACGTGCCTATGGCAGTTTTTAAGTTGGCTACCTGTGGTGACAAACATATCTAGTTTGCCTTATTGAACATGTATGGATTATTGACACTAATCTCATTAATCAAAAAAAAAAATGCAAGTAATAAACACAAAGTTTCTGGGATAGTTAGCATTTCATGTCAAAAAAACCAGACCCATTGACAAAACCACACAACCTTACTACCCAATCTGAACAAAATTTTCCCGAGGACATGCAGTGAGGTGCCATAATCAATCCCTGAAAGTTTCATAAGACCCCTCCAGAGGTTTGAGAGGAGTTGGAGTCCGCACATACACACAGACAGGCATGCAAACAAATTGTGAAATGCAATAAGATACTAGAATGGTATGCTCAGAATTGCTCTGACAAATGTCAACATGAAACATGATCAAACACCCTCAAAACACTATTTTTAGTACTTGCTATATACTCCATTAAAAAAAGAAAAAGAAAAAAGGAAAGATTGTAAAAAGGAAGACATGTAAGATTCAGTTTAATGGGTGTTTTGTGAATATAGTTAAACATTCTTTAAAACAATAGATATAGTGAGAGGGTATAAAGAGTTCATTCAGGTTGTCGTAGGTTGCCTGTTTATATTTTTAGATCTATTTTTAGAAAGGTCAGAATGTTTTGGGGATTTGGTGTAATGCTGAACAATGAAATTCATAAGTTTATATAATGTTTGAGTGTTGGAAGAAATGAATGAAATTAGTTGTTCACTTACCTAACCAGAATATTAGAGCTGTGGATGAATTTCTTAGAAGAAAGTGTTTCAATCAGTAAATAGTGTTCTTTTGAACTCAATTGGGTTAGAATAATTATGTAAGACGGATTACATTTGTGGTTTGTAAAACAACTTTGTGGTTTTAATGCTTGAAGAAAGTTTACTTAAGCAAGTAAAAAAAGAAAAAAATCCAGTTTTTGTTGTCCCAGTCCAGGTTGCTCCCATCAGGTTAAGTTGTGTATACATGCCAAGTTTCACACCTCTAAGTTTAAGGGTTTGGGAGTCATTAGTCACACAAACATGTACGTCCATGATATGACCTTGTGTTATATATATATAAACTAGCAATATACCCTACCCTGTGTTGCCTGGGGCAAATAACATGCCCACAAAGAAGGTGTGGCTTATTGTGCTCCAGATCATTTCCCTACCAAAGCCAAGTTGTGTTTGCATGCCTATAGGTCACTATGCCCATAAATTTGGAAGAAAAAAAAGAAAGAAAAGAAGATGTACACTACAATTTCTATTTGAAGAAATACTCAATTTTACTATATGCATAATATTGTAGTAAGCAAATGTGACCTTTTCTACGAATACCTTGAAATAGATTTATTATGAGTGGTCATTTGTTTAAATCGATGATTTTGTTTGGATAGATAAGAACATTTTATCTCTACATACAGATATGCACAAGTATAAATCCTCCCATTGAATATATAACTGTGGAACATGCACTTCTGATGACACTATTCACTATATTTGGGAAGTATTCAAACAGGTATAGATCTATTGTATAAAAGTTTTAATATGTGAACAAGTATTTTCTCTTTAAGACAATGTGACTAACTTATTGACCTAACAAACTTCATCATTAATAGTATTCTGCCTCCAGCCATCACAGCATATATTTGTTGTTATTGTTTTTTTGTTTTAATATTGAATTTGGCTCTTATAAAGTAAGAATTATAGTTTAAGGCATTGGAGGAGTAGAGTGTTGACAGTTAACTTTCTCTTCTTGGTTCTTCTTTAAAATTAAAAACGTATTGTAACTTGGAAAAATGCGTATTGACAGTAATCATTTAGTAGATTTACAAAGAGCACTTTACTCAATCTTCTATTGCATTGGTTCTGTTATATCACAGTCCAGTAGCAAAAATTTACTTAGTGTTCTTAATTGTCTGACAATTGTTCAATTAACCCTTTTAGTTTGAGTGCTTCCTACAAATCAAACAATTTATGGATGATTTTTAAAAAACAGTTAAAAAATTTTTAATGAAGATAGCTAATATTACAAACAAATCAGGATTTATCATGCTACAGGAGACTTACACGAGTTCCAAGAAAATAAATAGAAAATAATGGAATGAATAAATGCACCTACAATACATTTCATATTCTCCACATCTTATAGAGACTCTTAGAAGCAAGCTAGTGGTAAATATATTTTAAACTGATGGAATAAACTAATGTTGTTCACCTGACAGTGACTCATTCAAACCACAGATATAAAATCATTTGTGTCAGAATACACTCAGCCTGCTCACCAACCCACCAGTTAGTTTTTGTGTAGTCAGTAATTATAAAAACAACCAGCTACCCAAATATGAGCCAGGGCAATGGTGCCACATTAGGAGAACCTTTATGACAAATGAACTAAACTCACTTTTCAACACAACATTGTCCTCAATAATTGGTATATATCTTGGGTCCTGTATATGCTCCTCACAGCTATCATTGGTAGGTACGGAATATTATGAACGTATTCTCCAGATATTTTTTGTAGTATCTTCTTTTTTTTCCTTCGTCTTCCTACGCATCCTCTCAGAGAGACAGAAAATGCTTTTATAAAGCTTCTTATTTCAATCAATCAATGCTCCTCTCATATTGGGATCAGCTGTTATTTTTCTAGTATAAAAATCAACCTGATCCATTCTCTCTCCTCTACCGATTAAGCAATCAGATTTCTTTTCTGTCATACATTTTGCCAGCTCTTTCTCTCTTCAACTAAGACCCAGTTCTCTCTCTTGAACTGACAATGAATCCAGTTCTGTTTCTTGTGTATATTATGCAGCCAGTTGTCTCTCCTCTGCTGACTGTGCACTCACTTTTCCCTCTTCCACCAGGTATGTAACTTGGTTATCCCTCCTCATTGACCATGTAGCCTGTTCTCTCAAGACCTTCATATGTATCTGCAATGCTACCTATATTATGTGAATGTATCAACAATTAATTATTTCCTTTTTCCATCTCTGCAATTCCACGATTTCTATTTGTACAATTCTGTGCCATGACATGAAATAGAGCCCCCATTCCAGAATAGCCATGTATTTGTTAGTAACCATCACTGTGGGTGTCAATTAGATCCTTTTGGACATATAAACTACCTATAGCCTTCTATGATGGACCGAAATATTCCTCAGTTAAATCCATAATGCAAGGAAAATCAATGTATGTATGTGTGTGTACCACGAAATCAATAATCAGGCACAAAAAAATCAATTGCATTACCCCTCACCTCCCACTCATTAGGAAGGAAATTGCCCACTCCAAACCCACCCACTTTATGGTTGGTTACATGCTCAGGTTGGAACAATAAGATTTAATTGGATGGTGGTAGTCATAACATTCAAAAAAAGTACCTATAGGGGACCAATGTTATTTTATTTTAAAATATTTTCTAATGGTGCCAAACAATATTATAATATATTTAGTTCAAATTTAACATTCAATTCCAGTACAATTGTATACACTTTGGTACAGCAAAGGCATCTAGCTACACAACTTGACAGGCCAGAGTCATGGTACTCAAATATATGTTTGCACTTATTTGGTCCTGGTGGTGAAATGATAAATAGTTGTCACATCACATGTGCTGTTTTCAAATAAACATTTTTTTTATTGTTTCAGTACATTTCAAACATAGTGCATCCATTACAATGAAAATTATATTTACTGCTATCATGTTTAAGGAAAAAAGAAAAAGAGAATGTGTGTTCAGGAAAATGGGACTACCATCAATTAGTACATACTTGTAACTGCTACAGCATAAACCACAATATTCCATTATAGGAATTTATATTTTAAAATCTGGAGTGGTCTTGAATGTTTCTACACAAGTATAATGTCACCTACACATATGAAGTGGTGCAGAGAGTGGAAGAATGTACAATTTTAAAAAGGAAGAGGTGGTAGCAATTAAAATAGTGCTTATAATAGTGAGTGTCTACTAGATTTAGGAAAATAGACATTTGATGAGAAAAAGTTAGGAGAAAAGATATCACTAGATACAGGCTATGCAGCGAGTAAGCGTGGCCATTGTTCTACTGCTATCGATGCTGTTGCTCAGTTGTGATGCCAGTGAGGTACGGAAATACGGTGAATTGAATAGCCGAGAGGAACTTGTACAGTACAAAGATTACAGAGGGATTTTGAGCCAACTTCCTACCGTTCTCTACAACCTCTGTGCACTATACTATGTGAGCCCGGAGTGCTTAGGTGAAATGTTCGGAGAAGAATTTGACATTGCTTCTGTAGTAGAACAATTTTGCCCTGTGTAGGAGCTGAGAATTCCTCTAACTTGATACTCTCTCTTATATTATTTTTTATTTATGTTTTTGATGTATAAACTTTGCAGTACATCTATAAGTCTATGTATGTCATATGTAACTGAAAGTGATATGCTATATTGTGCTTGTGTTACATCTGCAAGGGCAGGATAAGCAATCTATTTAATGTGTAATGAGTCCTGCAATATTGTAATCCAGTTTCATAAATACTGATTAAATAATCTAAGATATTATGCAATTTCTATTTATGTAAATGAATATTTTGCCAGCATGCTCTATACACACCAAGTTTGTGCATCTTGGCTTGGTATGAACCAGGTATTTCAAAGAGATTCCTAGTCACCAAAACTACTATTTTGTCATCACTCTTCCACCATAATGGCTACGATTTTAGCCAGAGTATAAATAAACTATAATACACTATGTCTCATTGTGAGTACCACATAAATAAACACCAACACATCATTGGCTTCTTTACAATTTATTCTTTTGGAAAACAGTTAGTGTAGCTAAATATAGACCACTTGTAGCTTCACTGATTAATTTACAGGAAATCTATTCTATGGGTATATTCTAGATATTCACATGCCATTCAAAAAGCATATCTCCGCCTTCTTTTTTCAAAGTATACTTTCAGAGTCAAAAATAAGCTATATCGCCCAATTAATTCTAGTCCACCATTATTGCTAGTAGGAACATTACAAAAGGCTAATAGTTGTGGTAATTTAAGCTATTCTAAAGACAAAGGTTTTTTGTTTTTCGAAGCTGCTTTTCCTTTCACTATTTTTCTACCTATTTCTGCTTAGGGTTTTAAGCATTAAAAAACAACAACACATTTAATACTTAGACATAATGGCTTTCACCAGTATCATTGCTATAATTTTTTTAAAAGATGAATATACACTTCAAAATTCCAATTAAATTGAGTAGATGAAAGCTAGCGCAATCTATCAATACTTTAAAGTGTGAATAGTCTGCCTGTCTGTCTGTCTGTCTGTCTGTCTGTCTGTCTGTCTGTCTGTCTGTCTGTCTGTCTGTCTGTCTGTCTGTCTGTCTGTCTGTTTCTTTGTGTAGCCGCAATTCACACTTGAATGGTTTAAGTTAGACCAACGAACCCATATATATTTAGAATTAGTGTCACCAGGGAACATAATTGAGCATGTCTATATGGCCACAGCCCTTAAAGATAGTCAAAAATGGTATTTTTTCCAGAAAAAAGAATGGAGCTAGATCCACGAACCCATATATACTTAGAATCAGTGTCACTAGGGGAACGCTGTAAGCATATCTATAAGGCCACACTCCTTTCTGTATTCAAAAAAAGCAAAAAAATGGTACATTTTCCAGGAAAAAGAATAGAGCTACAGGCCTAAAACTTTCGCATGCAGACACAACTTGACTCTGCGAATAACATGGGTGGGTCCAATCAGTGTCATCCATGCTAATAGCTGAGCTGGAGAATATATTTGAATTTGTTTAATGAGTCATTACTCATTAGTCTTCTCCAATCTCAACCTTTTCACAGTTTTGTGAGCTTCACTATATATTTAACAAGCTTGAAAATGTATCAAGCATAACCCACTCTCATATTTGCGAATTTTCCAATTTTGCGAATTTCCTATATTTTGCGAATTTCCTATATTTTGCTTATTTGAGGAAGCGTCATAAGAAGAAAAGGGGGGGGGGGGGGAAGGAAAAAAAGGGGGGAATACAACAAATAAATAAATAAATAAATAAATAAATAAATAAATAAATAAATAAATAAATAAATAAATAAATAAATAAATAAGGAAGGAAGGGGGGGCAGGGGGGGGGAGGAAGGGGAAGACAACAAACTGGAGACCAGGAATTGAACCGGGACCTCAGCACTGGAAAATCTGAGGTGTAACAAGAACAACAACAAAGTAACTTTAAGGCACTGTGAGCTCCTGGAGCTCAGGGGTAATAATTGTTTAACTACATTGAACTATTGAATGTGCTGGATTAGCTCTAAAAGGGTTACACTGCTGCAGTTAAGGTCTCTCATCCCTTGTGATTTGAGAAGTGAAACATTCACAGTTAGTGAATCTCTCACACTGTAATAAATCCTTTTTCCAGTCCAAAAAGTGTCTAAAACCCTGTCACTGAGGTGACTTTTGTACCCACTGACTTATCCAATCAAGATGGCAGACCCAACTAAAATTAAATCTCTTATGACGAGATAGAAACATGAAGCTTGCTTGATCAAGAGCTGAAAGAAGAGTATTCCAGTTCCATTAGGTGATCAAGGTGAAACCATCTGGGGTGAAAAACAATGTCTTAACTGCTCCATCCCAAACTTAAGTAAATGCCAAATCTTATCATAAAATTGATATGATTTTTATTTGAAATTGTTTCGAAATTTGCGATCTTGATTTGGTTTGAAAATCACTATTTTTAAGAATGATTTGATTAGATTTGAAATTGAATTTTTTTTATCATTTCTAATACTCTGAGAATCAAATATTCTCTTGTCTAAGGTTAACATTAAAGCTGTGATTTGAAGGAAAAGCTGTAACATGTTCCAATGTAACTCGGTAGCATGTGGACAGAATGATCTTTTCGATAGCTGAAAATAAGTATTGATAAAATTAGTACTTTTGAGCAATTTTGTGGTGATTTTTGGCAGAATCCATCTGCTATCACTGGTCTTGACTCATGATTTTTTCAATAAAACTTCTGTGAATGAAGAGGCTTCAATTATATTACATTTAGATACTCTACTCACTGTGGTTATTCCTATTCAAACCTTCCTGTCAGTGTGAGGCTAAAAATGCCAAAAAAGGAACTTAGAAAAAATCTTAAATTTGGCATGTACACACATCATAGCATTGGGAGTAACATGGGCTGGGTTTCACCAGCCAAACCTCTTCCTCTGGGTGTGTCAGGATAAAAATGCCAAAAATAGTACTTGGACAAACTCTTGGACATACACAAGTCACACCACTTTCCTGTGAAATAGCCATACCAAAAATAACCTGCTCTTCAGAATAGGCACATCATACTCAGTGGATGGTTTTTAGCCCAGCCCCCCCCCCCCCCAAAAAAAAAAAAAAAAAAAAAAAAAAAATTGGGTCACCTGACCATCTCTTCCTGTGGGCATATAAGGTCAAAAATGGCTAAAATGATGCAATCAATTTGTGGTATTTTGGACGATCAAATTCATGAACCTAGAGACCTAGAAGATGCACAAAAAAAAAACTTGAATCTGGTAGGGAAATGGTCTGGGTCACGCTAGGACATACCTTTTTCCAGGGACATGTCGTTATATCCCAGGCCACGCCAGTAGTATAGCCACACCCACCCACACCCACAACCCTGTAAATACTGAGTAGGGCCTAAATTAATTTGTAGTTCATTTTTTCAGTTTGGGTAACAAAGAAAGAAATTAAGGGGAAAAATTGCAGTCTAATTTCCTGGTAGCCAGTGAGTCGTGCATATGATGGTGTCACTTACACCTTCGGACATTTCTAAATGTCAACCTAATTCCAACAAACCAAAGTATAAAAGATTTTAAGGATTATTAACCAGGGTTTTATCCAGGGGAGGAGAATGGAATCTCTCTCTCCCCCCTCCCCCCCCCCCCCCCCCCCCCACCGCCATTCAGTGCTATCTTCCCCCACCCCTTCAGATTGGCAGTAATGTAAATAGTCAATTAAATAATGTAATGTACTGTAATTAAATTATATTTGTACCCATTTAACTTGAATATTTATTATCTATTTAATTACATTGATATTTAAAGACTCTAGACACTCCAGTACATCTTCTGCATATGAAAGATGTACTGGAGTGTCTAGTGTCTTTAAATATCAATGTAATTAAATAGATAATAAATATTCAAGTTAAAAGGGTACACATTAAGTCTCCTACAACTATCTATGATGAACCAGTCCATCAATGGGATAAGTAATTCCATGTGGCCCAGTAAATTTTAGAAGTATATATTCATTTGTACACATAGTAAGCCAATCATAATTAGTTTATGAATTAGAATGTGCTACACTCTGTATGTTGAGTATATATTGCTGGTGGGCTAGTAACTCGTGGAGTGGAGAACACTGTACAGGGAGGTGGCTAGCACGGATTCAACCAAATGTGAAAGCACAGACAAACATCCTAAAACTGATATTAGTCAGTGATAGTTCCTCAGTATGCTTGACCTCAGATTCTGCAGTGAGCTATCTGCTTCTATGCCAACATCAAGCAGAAATATATGTAGTCCATATAAACAGATACTGTCAATTAGTTTAATAGAAAAGACTATAAGAAAGCTCACTGGTGTGTTAGGTGTGATGAGCAGCCTGGTGTTGAAGGTATGTTTTGTTCTGTGTGTGAGAAGTAGGCTAAATTATAAGAGGGAATCATGTGCATTAAATGTGGATCAAGACTTGGAAAAGGACACTGAAAATTATGTGTGCATGAAAAGTCCCAAGGTCACCAAAATGCCATTTTCACATTGCCTCTAAAATATGATAACATACAATGAAATGGGCTAATTTTTAGAACACATGTCAGTATTCCCCCCCCCCCCTCCCCTCCAAAAAATTCCTAGATAAAACCCTGAACTTATTTTGAAAGTTGAGTTAAATGATAATTAAGTTTCCTAGTATTTCTCAACAAAGTATGCACACACACAAAATAAGGTAAATTTTTGTAATATAAATTACTACATACTATAGTGTATCATTCTTATCACATGAAGGCACCAACTAGCCAAACAGTCACTTTGTCAAATGCATAACTCTAAATGTTTCTACAAGCCATTAGTGCACACAGTGAACATGTCACAATGCAAATTACTCATTGCAATTAGTGCCAGTGAATTGCTTTACTCAACACTGCCATGATAACATCTGAAGTGCAAGCATGTGCAAGTACACACACAAACACAAGGTGATGGTGAAACTACACAATTTCAGTGTCTTTAATGCAGTCATATTTGTCATTTTCAGTTTAGAAGCTGATTGACAGACAAGACATTGAAAACTTAATGTACACTTGCTTATAACCTGAAATCTGAAAGTAAAAGTTCATTAGATCAAGATCCCAGTCAAGAAGGTAGCTAAATATCAACTGTTAGAGAACTGTAGCTTCAAGTTGTATTGATATAAAGTTTCAATCGAGCATTGCAAAATAACTACACAAGGAGTAGGATTAAACTGCATTCAGGACTGCTGGAATTTTCATCACATAAGATAACTACACTAAGGAGTGCTTAAGTAATTAGCCGACTTGAAAGTATCGAGACTTTTGAAACATCAGCCCAAGCAATGCCTTCACACTGGGTCCCACTTCTGCTAGCATCAACACTCATACTTGTTGTCCTGGTCCTGGTTCCCGGCAATGACGCGGCCAGACAGTTGGATGTGACATACGGGAAGTACCTGGCAGAGAAGAATGGCAAGCAGTGGGACAGCATGAACATGCCCCTCCTTATGATGATGATGGGCAACAGCGGCAACCTCTTGCTGCCCAGTCTGTGGCTAGTACCTGTGGTGGTGGCCAGCTGCGTCATGCTGTTTATCAGAGGCACTATGAACTGGATCTGATACTGATCCGGTTTACAATATACTGAACTTCATCCTAACAATGCATTTGTTTTTCTACCTAGTTGTTCCTAATCAGTGGTCACTTGCAGTAATGCTGTGTTAGCATAACTATAATTACACACTTTATACAACAAGAGATTATAACACGTCTTAAGATAAATATTTGTTTTTGTTTTTCATTATATACTAGTGATCTTAAGATATTTGTGTAACTATTTGAACCACCTTGCTAACTCCAATGGTATGATATTCATCAAATTTTGAATAGACTGTGTATGCATGTGTATGTATGTATGTGTTAGTGTTCTTGAATAAGTAAATATGTACTATATATATACATATCATATACTCTAATGGTCATCTAATTAACATAATCTCTGCAATATAACAAAAATTGTACTAAAATTGATTACAAATTTCAATTGTGTTACATTTTTTGAGAAACCAGGCAAACCAATCAGGTCAAATCAAACAGGTCTGTTTCAATCCTGCACCATGTTAATACCACTTACAACCATGTTGCTGCACAACATTTTAATACCACAACCAAGCTGAGGGTATGAGACTTGGTTACCTTTCTAGCTGTACACAGGCAGTCCATGTGATCAGGTGCATACACACAGGAACTGTGAGCAGCTGCAAAAACTAAGTGAAATACACAGTGAGAAGAACAGGAAATTTTGATAAAAAAGATATAAATCAAATCATCTATTACCACATGCAAGACAGCTGTAATGTGGCGTGGTGATTCATCTATCACCAGCAGCCATAATAAGAGTAATTAAAGAAATTGAACTGTAACACCTAACATATTAGCAAATAATAATGGATAATAGTGTTAAATTAGAACTACACATTTATTATGAACTACATCACCACAAAGTGCAGCTGTTCTAGTTTGTAAGTTTATCATGTTGCTATTGTTGGAGCAGCTGCAGAACACACCCACAGCATTGGCTGACCTATTGGATAAAATGTGCATTATATCACAATAAGATACATTAATATAATAATTCCTAAATTAATTAAGAAAATTATATACACAATTAGAAGTAATTGTGTGTAATGTACTTGTGTAACATAATTAACTCTGCATCACACGATATATGAGCCAGATTGGTTGCAAGAGTTGTCGTACATTATGCACTAGAGATTCTCCATAATCCCTGCATTAGGAACATACCTCCACCTACAAAGGAATTATACAAATATTAGCCGTTCAAAACGCTCTTATACACCCACCACAGACATCTCCAGAAAGGATTTGATGGTAATCGCTAGAGCATATATTTACACAACAATAATGAAGGTAATCTATCAAAAGGATGACTATATACACAAGTGCAGAGATAGCCCTAGCCCTAGCTTAAGTTGTCAAAAACCACAGCACATTGACCTATTTTCCAATGCTAATCTAACCACTACACAAGCATATTCGATGATGTAATGAACTAATCTGCATAAGCATGAAACATCCTCAGACACATGCACCTTAGCATCTGTAGGTGGACCTCTATTGATTGCATCATGATTAATATCAAAGCCATAACAAGTTCAGGAGAGAAATTTATATGTAGAACTACATCCTTATATGAATTGGTCATCTGCTGGGACAAATAGCAGTTATTAATCAAAGGATCACATGCAATAAGAGTTCTAATCCATATTCGAACCATCCCAATATTGTTGCCCACAATCGCTAGCTATCTGGATCTGAACAGGTTCACCATCCAGAGTTTCCATATGAAAGTTTACCCTTCAGCCTAAGGCTATTTTTCTTGTTACTACACCAGTGGCTAAACAAATGCTTTCAGAGTCAGACATCAACTGTTCCAAATATTTTGCTAGTTTTTTTGGGACTGTTTTTGTATTGTGTTTGGAGAACCATCTTATTATCCTCTGCAACACATCCATTACACACAGTTATTGGCAATTAATTTAAAGTGGTTCTAACACACAACAAATTTGGTGAAACTATTGGTTATGCTTTAGTAAAACCATAACATTGGCGCTGTTTCTCTCAAGAAGATGGTGTTCCTTGGGAATTATCCTGATCACAACACAACACTGATCATGGCTGCACACACCATTTTGGTAAGTATATCTCCATCCTGATAATTACCTGCCCTTGACTTTGGTTGGTGATTCAGAATGGACAACAGAAACCTGTTTCCCTATTTCTTTAAAGGCATAGTTATGTGGTGCAAGATGGAAGCTTCTGGGAAGTAGTACTTAATGAATGATGTGGTGCTGGGAATGTAAGACAAGTACTTATTTCAGTTTGGATAGCATAGCATCTCATGTTTATGGTGTGGTGTATATACAAACAAATTAATTAATTAACTAGTCAATAAACAAACACACTTTTATGCTTTTAAAGTTAGCAAAGGTTAGGATTTGGGTTGGGTTTGGACCAATTATGTATACAGGAAATAGCCTGTTCATACATCTATACCACTTGGCCTTATGATAAAAGACTCCAGATATTTAGACAGACAGACAGACAGACAGACAGACAGACAGACAGACAGACAGACAGACAGACAGACAGACAGACAGACAGACAGACGGAGAGACAGACGGACAGACGGACGGACAGACAGATAGAGAGCATTCACATCCTGATATTTAGTGGAATGGATAAAGCTAGTGCTATTAAGCATACAATAAAATAACCCACAATAGATCCAAATTCATGCTAGAGCTGACTTGATGTACATTAAAATTCAAATCATGTTATAAGGTACTCCACAACAGCACACAGGTCAGTAGAAGCAATGTACAGCACATGTGCACATTTTTGGCTTTGCTGACAATAGCAAATATAAAGACAATTAATAGATATGAGAGCTCTACAACATACTCAATTAAAACAACAGAAATTTCAGAATAACTCAACACTCCTAACACTTGAACAGACATGCACTTTAATCTTCAAACTTCAACTAACTAAATTATAACCACTCTCGGTCCAAATATAAATGATATAACTGACTATCCCAATACAGGTCTTCTACAATTCATTCCACACTCTTGTGGTTATTTGGAACTGTCTAGCTTGGATTAAACATTGCACTGACCTTCACTGGGTCCTGGACTGCTGCTAATGGCTGTAGAGAAGCCTTTATATCAGCCAGAGGAATGGAAGACAGAACCACAGTCTTTGAACTACCCATCAACTGCAAGTGTGTGTGCATGTGTTATGCACACCAGGAATGACATTGTACGTGAAGGACATATAAAGTTTGATGTGTCGAATCTGAATGCAGAGTTCCAACGTAACATCAGATGTGTCTCAATGTGTGCAATGTCTGTGCGTTGCCATTAGCAACACTACACAACATCATGGAAAAGAACAGTCCCTTTATCTGGTATGTGTATATATACATATATTATAAATGATCTACTTCAACAGAACCAAACATAGAATTACACAAACAATAACAAATTCTTGCTGCATGCTAGAGAACCACTTCCCCATCAATTACGATAGACATGAATAAGAACATAACTTCAGCATTTAGTACTGAAGGATACGACCGCAGGCAGTCAATGCCATCTAAAAAGATGATCAAATTATCCAACATGGTATGATGCAATACACTCAGCACTGACAAAGCTTCGTCAGACTTTAGGGCAGGAAAATTCTGGCGCAAAGAACAAGATGGACATCATACACACTCACCAATGATCCCACTCCAATTGCCGCTCTATACTTTGCCTCAAGATCATAAGACGATCTCAAAATCTATCAGAGATATGGACAAATGACAAAAGTAGTTGTCATACAACATCTAGAATTGTGAAATCGCCATAACAAGCTTGTCAGCAACCCTATCCTACACACGTGCTGCACACACCTTGACTGCAAACTGGCAGGATTCCATCAAGGCCTCGGATTGTTGTTGAGTCTTATCACGATAGTAGTGGCAGTAACTACAAGTAAACAACAACACAACAACAACATCATCACCATGTACTAACTTTGTATTATTTGTGTATTCTAAAGATTATATCAACTTTCTTCAAGGTGTGTTTATACAACAAGAAAAAAATTAAACCTGTCCTTATACACACAAATAAAGCAAACAAATTCCAACACCCCCACCCCCACAAAGAAATACATGTAACGATGCACTCACTGCATACAATAAGATGTTGCTGACTTACTTCAATATAATAGTGGAAAATGCAATCTGATCTGTCCTGTTTGTGCTGTTGAAAGACTCCGATAACTTCTCCAGTACCTGACAAAGAAAGAATTGTCCATATACTAATACCATGATTAAAAAAAAATTTTTTTAAAGGAAAAAAGAGGAAAAAAAATCATGAAGCTCGTATTCATACACGATTTATAAGGGTTGTGCATATATACTTGCACTTTTGCAATTTCAAATATACTTAGGCATTAAAATATTTTTTAAACTGTCCATATACTTATCAGAACTCAAACAAATTGTGCATATACTTACGCAATTAAAAGAACTTTGCACATGCACACACCATTTCAAATAGTAACAAACATTTTAATTATTCTTTCCTTTCCAATCCATCAAAAAGCAGTTGCCTGCTCACTAAATATCTCACTAACTGTTCCAAAATCATGTCAGAGAGACAGAGGAGAGAGGCCAAAAGCATTTTACATGACACATTACAATTATTCATAACTTAAGCCGCTAATGATGAAGTTAGATATCACGTATGGCAATTACAGTGTTTGATTATCAAAATATAGGAAATTTAATAGTTATCAGAGTGTGAAGTCTAGGACAATTATTATAACGTGTAATAATTCACACAATATTGAACCCCTTTACCTGTTTTCTGTGTGTGTGCATAGCATTGGATCCGACCTCATGAGAGAAGCAGTTGGCCAGAGCTCGAAGTGCAGGGACATGGTTCTTGGGCTGAGACTGGTCACTAACAGAATCACAATGAGTCAACAACAACAACAAAAAAACGGGAAACAATAGCAAACACTCACGACAAAATGTACACACTATCAGAAATTTGATGAGTATGTAGTGAAAATGAGACAGAGAGGGGAGGGGGGGGGAGGAAAACATTCCATGTTGCGGCTATCTGGGGAGACAGTACAAAATGCGATCTCTTTTTGGTGTGCAAACTTCACCCACTACCTCTCCAATGGAAATTATACCTCAAAGAGGAGAGGGAATTACTAAGTCTGATCCTACAAAATTTTTAAGTAGTTTGATGGACATGCCAATATTAAAAGTTATGACAACCATTACCAACTAATTAATTGTGTTCGTTATAACCACTCTCAAATCATTCATTTGCTTTGATCAGAAACATACAACGTCAGAATGCACAGGACTAATTCGGAGCATTAGTAAACATCAATTAAATCACTATGTTGCTTGTTCCATAAGAGGAAATATAAACTCCCACTTGAACATTGAGAGGTTCTGTTTTAAACACTAAAACATCTGTAATTAAACAAATGACACCACATGTGACAATAATGAACATCCAAATTGATCACACAAGTTTAGGTAAAGGACATAACAATAAACTTATCTAGACAATTCTCCAAAGCCCTCTAGAATAGACACCTCCCCTGCCGTTACCCATGCCTTAGCCCAGCACCAAAACCAGGCCTCTCTCCTGAGCCTAACCCCACCATTGTGGTAGCCCTAGTTTGTCCCACAGAACAGAAACACACACTCAGCCTACCAAGATCCATCCCATATCACAGTCACTGCTCAGGCAAACCCCAGCCCAGTCCTGATCCTATCCATACACCTTACCACTAACGCTAGCACGCTTGAACAGGACTGTTGAATATAACACAGAGAAAAGATATTTTTAACACCAGATAAGTTTTGAGTTATTTTGTGTGATGCGATGTGTCTGTCTGCCTGTCTGTCTCTCTGTCTGCCTGTCTGTCTCTCTGTCTGCCTGCCTGTCTGTCTGTCTGTCTGTCTGTCTGTCTGTCTGTCTGTCTGTCTGCCTGTCTGTTTGTCTGTATGCCTGTCTGTCTGTATGCCTGTCTGTTACAGTGACAAGAAGGGTCAATACCTATGAGCAAAGCTGGAATCCAAATAGCATAGTTACTATATTAGTATATCACAATATTAATCAGCATATCAACACCCTGTGCAAACACACACATGCATGTGCGTGCACACACCCACCCACCCACTCCCATGCACACACACACTTGCGCACGCACACACACTCGCACACACACACTTGCACACACGCACACGCACACACACACACACACACACACACACACACACACAACATACGTGGCAAACTGTAGAAGAGCCTTTAGGAAGTCTTCTCCATTTTTTTCTCTTTCCATGAAGTAAGTGCAACCATCCACACCAACAAGAACCAGTCGGACCAGATCAAGACCTGAAGAACAGCATCAAGTAATTCATGAGTCTTAACGAAAACATTAAGATAAACAAACAACCATGGAATACCCATGGACAGTAAATTCCAGCAATTTCTAAAATAGCACTTCCTTAACATCTCAGTGTTGGTCATGTAAGTGCAGGAATAAGTGTGAGCCTACAACTTGGTAAAATTTTCTCTAAAAAAAACAAACTTAACCATCTATTAGTATGAACCATTAATAATCATCCGGCTGAGCTAGCTCTAATCATAACCCTAGCCCTAGCCCTAGCCCTATCCCTGGCCCTAGCCCTAGCCATTGCTATAGCCATAGCCCTAGGAAGTTTCTAATTCAAAGCAATCACATAATAAACAGATAGATATTGACCATACAGCTCAGATAAGCAGTGAGCAAAGCTGACATCAAATAAATGAAGGGAAAAAAGGGTTATGTTTTGATAAAACGTGATTAAAAAGACATTGTTATATGAAACACAGAAACAGGAAAGGAAATTTGAAGGGTGTATATTCTCAAGCTTCAAATAATATGGTAAAGGACTTATGGAGCATGCTCCATGTCTCCTGCGCACTGTACCTGGGAACACAAACTGGGAGGGCCAGTCCAACATGTCTTCCACCAGCCTGAGACTGCATGCCTCCTGTCTGGATGATGATGTCAGTGAAACACAGAGTTCTAGGTACAAACACATAGAGAAACAGCTGGATTAACTCACCTGGGGGCAAGCTAGGTCATTACTGTTCTCACCTTTTAGTTTCCCCAGCTGCTCCTCAGTGAATGAAACCTTCTAAAGACAGAGAGAAGAAATGAATTTTTTTAAATGGGAAAATATTGCACCATCATCTTTCACTCACAGACAGAGGATATATAGTGTGCACATACATATCATAGACATACCTATACAGGGGACTAACACATATCACTGCTGTGTCACACTGTGTAATAGTTACTTGTGATTTAGCAAGTTGACTAAATAAAAATGTTTAAAAAATTTTTTTAAAAGTTTCCCTTGATAATGGCAGGAAAAAAACACTCCTTCAATAATTTTTGCAAATAGAACTAACATAAAACCCAAGTGGTTAGTATAAAACCCAAGTGCTCAATGTCTGAATGAACCATGCAATCTACATCAGTCATTCCATAAGTATATAGTATGTATGTTATGTATGTACTGGGTCAGGCATTCCTATTCCTTTCCATCAGTCATCCTATAAGTATCACAAGCATAAGGGATCATCTCATATGCATGCTATGTATGTGTCTATGTACTGGATCAAGGGCTCCTGATGAGTTGAATTCTGAGATCTTGCCCAAGACCTTCTGGCAATAATCCTGTGAGTTGGTGGTGAACAGCTTGAAGCCACTCTGCAGGTATAATGGAAATATACAAAAAAAACAACAACCATTATCTCATTACAACAAGTAAACATTATCTCATTAGAAACTACAAGCTGTTAATTAAAATAAATATAGGGTGAATAAAATGATCTCTTAAAGTAAAGTCTATACAGTTACAGTATAGAAAATAATATTATGGTTTGCCTTGTGTGGAACCTGTAATAAGTGAACATGGTCAGATTTTATATGTCCATACAAAATTAACAGGTCCTCAATGGTTAAGCTTCTGTGAGGTCAGTTGAAATCAGCTGCAGGTCAGGTAAGATAATGTGGTCTGTGTTGAGAGAGCACAGCTGTTTCCACAGCCACAGCTTGTTATTCTAGGTGCTGTGTTTTTGTCAAAATTAGGTGGACAAAATTAGTGCACACACTTCATAATTGTTTACTCTAAAAATTAAAAAAAACACTTAAAAATTATAAGTGGTCACAGCATAGATCCATCAAGATGAATGAGTGGTGGGTTGGGTATATACTTCCATCACTTGCTCATTACAGACTTGCCATTTATAAGGGAACATCAGCCATTCAAGAATGCATTACTTTTTAATTAAGGCCCCAGAATTCTTCTAGTCACCTTTGTATCAGTTTGCACTATAGGTGAAAATTAACCTACAATGTTCAAACGTGTGTGTGAATGCTTGTGTGTGTGTGCATGCTTTCTTTCGTGTGAGTGCATTCCTACGTGCTTCATGTGTGTTCATGTGTGTTCATATCCATCCTTAAGTGGTCCACCCTCTCTCTCTCACATGTGTTGTATTAGGCAACTCATTAGGTTTTGACCTGCAGCTGTATTATAATAATTTAAATAAAGATATAACTATATCACAGCTCCACAACAGCTGGCAAAGCCATCATTAATCAGACTACTTCAGAGCATCAGCACAAGCTGTGTAAGGACCTGATGGGCACCCAGAGGTTTACAAAAAGAATCTTTCAGCAAACAAAACTCTGGAGCTATGGATATGTTCAGCTTTCCTACATACACAGTTTGCACTAGCAAAAAGATGAATGACATTTCTTTTCATATCAAGGATCAAAGATGTCAGTAGACTTCACAAACTTACACTATAACTTAGATAAAAACCTCCCACATACACACAGCTTTAGTTTGAGCTATGAGGATGGCCGGGGAAGAAGGTATAAGATAAAAACCTCCCATATACACACAGCTTTAGTTTGAGCTATGAGGATGGCCAGGAAAGAGGGTATAAGATTTAAAAAACCTCCCATATACACACAGCTTTAGTTTGAGCTATGAGGATGGCCAGGGAAGAGGGTATAAGATAAAAACCTCCCATATACACACAGCTTTAGTTTGAGATATGAGGATGGCTTGGGAAGAGGGTATAAGATAAAAACCTCCCATATACGCACAGCTTTAGTTTTAGCTATGAGGAAGGCCAAGGAAGAGGGCTTATGATAAACGAAATAACAGCCATTATGATCGGATAACAGACGGAGATGGAATATTATCACAAGAAACTCACCATTGGGAAAAATGTGTTTGGTTCAGGAACACCTCTGAAGCTGACGTTAAAACTGGGCTAAAAGGAAAACACGGTACAGTATAACATTGGCATGCATTTAAAAATGTAAATAAACAAATATCTATTACAACAGAATCAGGTTATGATCTACACGACTGATAGAAGTTTAGAAGTTACCCTAGGCAGCTATTTGAATACCACGGGATCTCAAGACAGCCTCAGCCCTACACCCCACAAAACCTATACTGCAGGGGAGGAGAGACACAGAATAAAGGGGGAGGGGGGGGGGGGGGGGGGGGAGATGGAGACCAAAAATGGCCTGAACTTAATAACTCCATGACAATGTCTGAGTATAGTCTTCACTAAGTTTAGCAGTTACAGTGTGTCTTCAATCCTGTCTATAGCTATGTATGCAATAGACTATCAGGCCTCCGAAAACTTGGAGCAATTAATTCTCTCTACATTGACCCCACCTACATGTATCTATACTGGATGACCACCACCTTAAAAGTGAATGTACCCAAGTGAGTTACATGGATAAAAATAAAGACACTTGGCGACTCTGCTCATCATACAATAGATTAGAGAGACACACAGAAAGATGGTGTAACAGACTTGCACAACCACAGAGATGAGACAACAATGTGTGATCACATATGGTATGGAAGGCCAGTGGTCATAAATGAAACAATAGATGAACAGAAATGAGATTAGTGTTGACAGAGTAACTACAACACTGGTACATATGTGGGAGAGATATTTCATCTCTAAAAATGGTGCATTTGGGTTGATAATTGGGTAAAAGCACAGAAATAATCTTAGACCACACACCTCAAATATCATCATCAATGTGTACAGCTAGGTAATGACGTTGCTTGTTTTTATCAATTAGGGAATGATTAAAACAATTATCCCACACATACAGACACATACAAAATGCAAATATACTTTCATGCACATGTGCATCTGTATGTACATACGTGTGTGTGTGCGCGCGCACACACGCACACGCGCGCGCGCACGCACACACACACACACACACACACACACACACACACACACACACACACACACACACACACACACACACACACACACACACACACACACACACACCTTTTCATCGGCATATGCAGATGGTCTGTAACTAGATCCACCTAAGAAAACACACCAATAAAATGTAATAGCACACCTTCCAATCTATATACAAAAAAGGAGATGTCTGTCTGTCTGTCTGTCTGTCTGTCTGTCTGTCTGTCTGTCTGTCTGTCTGTCTGTCTGTCTGTCTGTCTGTCTGTCTGTCTGAGTGTGTGTGCGTGCATGCGTGCATTAATGTGTGTTTGTGTGATGGAAGATATGTATCTCTACCACTCATCAAACCTAACAAGAATTTTGTGATTAAAAAAATAAAAGCTTTACCAGTAAAGGGATCGGCACCACCACCTCCTCTCCCTCCCCCTCTTCCACCATTTCTGGCCCCTGCTCCTGGCTGATAGCGAGAGCCACCTGTAAAGCAAATGCTCATTAAATCACATGATATATTTATGAAATGATCAATAATCATATAATTAACGAATGGTTGATATTCCAGCACTGTTTCCAACTATTGTCAATCTAGTTTTGTGTATCCAATTGATATCGCCGGTGCATGACAAAAACTCTCTTAATAATGCTCACCAGAGCTTAAAACTTATATTGTTGTAATAAGAGTTAGAATGGTCACTTTAAAAAAAGGACGACAGACTGAATCCCACACACCTATGCAGACTCTCTGCATGTATGGATCGTCAGATGTTGGCAGGGATATAAAACATGGCCGAAACAACCTTCTGCTGCCACATAGCCATCAATGCAAGCTCATCATGACTCTGAGAAAGGTATCACCGGCTAACCAAATAGTCTCACAATTCTCATTGGCTGGTGGAAGTCACACATGTGGGAGTAGTTGAGCAGAGACAGCATCAGGAGTCAGAAATACTGAATTATGATAGAGAGTGAACAAAATAGGTCTTACTTGCTAGATTGCAAAAGCTAATTAATTATATGCAATTAAACTGCATTCAGATTAACAAGATATGTGGATGTAAAACAATGAGGGACCAAGGATTGTAGATCCATCAATACATATCTACACCTCTTGTAGTACCAACATAATGCATATGTACCCACACACTGCATATGTACCCACACACAAGTATGCACACTACATCATGTGCGTATGTATGCACGTACACATGCACACACACGCACGCATGCATGCACACACGCACAACTACAGTTTCCTTCACAGAGTATAGCACCAATACACGACACATGCATACAACACTTACACAGGCAGACACACTCTGTTGCTTCACTAAGACACCTGCCTGCACATATGCACATGCTCAGTAGCTCATGTCAATATGAATGTAGACCACAAAAGGACGCTATAAAATGAAATGTTCATATCTTCCTGTACAATGCTTTTATTTTTGCTTCGATATTCCACAAGACAGCTTTCTTGACCACAAACCATCTCAACAATAACAAAAAATTGTAATAATTATCAAGAGCTGACTTCATAAAATGTTTGTTGTTTGAAAATAATATTTTCAAATATTTTGATAACAAAACATAATATTACCATTTATTACAAAAAAATGAAATACTGTACAATACACAAGAGTTCAAATGGAAATCCACACTATTAGTGTTGTCATGACGATGATTTCAAGAGTTACTTGTGGAGGGGAGATAAGAAAAGTCCCTGCATAGCTACCACTCCCAAAGCAGCTGCCATCATGACTAACACCACAGAGCAATGCACAAACTGGCTGCCATTGGCGAGAAGCATCATAAGGGGGAACATCATATCCTCATTCTTCTTGTAGTCATCGTCGTTAGTGTACTTAGCGAGTTGTTCCATTGCTGCCTTGATCTCTTCAGCAGAATAGGTCTTCTGTGAAGCTGCCATTGTGGTGTAGCCCACCAAGCTGACAAAGACAACCAAACCAAAGAGTGCCACAGCAGAAAACCTTGCCATTCTTTTTTTTTCTTTTAGGGAACTAAGAGAATTGATATAAAGCTTCTTTTGGTTTGCAGGTGGTGAGGGGTTCTGACAACTCCTGTCTTCCTTGCTAAGTATTCAATTATCTTGGTAGATGCTTCAGTTGCTCTGGTCTGCTATTCATCCTCTGGGCTGGCCTATTTATAAGAAAGCAGACTGAATTAGTGCCATTTCATTTTGAGTGGTTGAGTGTAAAACAATTTGTTGCAATTAGTCTAAGTACAAATAAATGTTTTGTTATGATTATTTTTGGTTGAGTCTACCACAACAAAATTATTAATGACAACTGGTTTACACCAGTGTAATGCACATTGACTAAAAAGTTGTGAGTTAGAACTACTTAACTGCAGCTGTAGTAAACGGGGCTAAGTGAATAAGCTCTCAGCATTTAAAACAACAACACACACCTAGATTACTTTAACTAAGATAACTGTGTTTACGAGTCCAGGTGGAGTTGTGATGTAACATAACAATTCAGACATGTGCTTGCTCAGGGACTTAGCTGGTGTTTACAAAATAAACCTGAGAAATCTGTACTTCAATAATTGGTGCACTTAAATCTCATTCATGTAGAGTGCTGATCACAATTAGTGTTCTAATGTTTAATTACAGTGCCACATATCAAGATCAAGACATGGTTGCATGTTTAAAGCTAGTTTGAGTTAATTCAAAACAAAGGAAACTTTAGTAAACATCTTGAAATAAAAGCAAATTACATCCAAGCTGTGGGGGTCATTATCCACACTCAACTCATACACTATTATATATATATATATATATATATATATATATATATATATATATATCAAACATTAATGTGCACCAAGTTAAAGGAAAATATCTACACTGATCGAAGAAAGTTCAAAGATAATTTTTTCCAGTACAAAACATCAAAAGACTAAGCAGTGAAATGATAATTTCTGCAGCACAGATTTTTTTGGATGATTGCATCATTTTAATGCTTTAGAAGAGCCTTAAAAAAAACAACAAATAAATTCATCATTACGAATTCACAGGCTAATGCTTGTACCAGAACCACAGTGGCTTCAGACTAGTGACTGCCAAAGGGAAGAGACAAGATAGGACTTCCTACATGCACTTCTGTGTTGTCTATCTATTCATGCATGCAGACACACCCTGCTAACAATGGCAGTGTAGCAGACTTGCTGTATGGATTCACCCGGTTCCACTACCAATAGGAACAAGCTGTTTCCAGCTTCATGTTCCAGCTGCTACTGCAAGTCAATAGAAGTGGAACCAACATGATTGATTGAATAGAACAGTAAGAATGTACTACTGTGCTCAATCTTTCATAAGGGTGGGGGGGGGGGGGGGGAGGATATACATAGATGGTAGTCAGTGTGAATTAAAAGTTTTACTATAATTCTCAATTTGTTTATTTGTTTGTTCACTTGATAACTCCTCCCACAGACAATTAGGCCTAAAGGGCTCAAATTTTTAGAGTTTGATGGGAGGGGTCACCCTGGGCTGGTTAGAAGGAAGTTTGGTGAAGATCAGAGTAAAACTCTGTCTGTGGGGCTAGTTTATTCTAAAATTTCCTGGTTAGGGTCACAACTTTATGCCTGAGTAACCACCCAAGGTAGTATAAACCACAATTGTGCAAACATATATGGATCAGCAAAACTGTGCTAAAACCATTTCCTGCTCTTCTTTTCTTCCTTTTGAGCTCTATAGGCCCAAGCATCTGGGATGAGATAGCAAACAACAGATCTACAAGTATATTAAGAGGTCTTTCTTGTCTGCTAATTAAGTGCAAAGCTGGATAAATTCTTTTGGGCAGATAATATTAAATGTCTGTTTGTCTCCATGCTAGAATTTCCTTGGGGGGGGGGGGGGGGCTCAATTTCATGCATATAAATCAACCACAATATGCATCTGGAATACTATAAACCATAATTATGTAAACACATTCTAAGCAAAGTCAGCAAAACCACGCCCAACTCTCCTTTTTTTCATATCCTTGTTTTTGAGCCCTGCAGGCCCACAAGTGTCTGGTATGTGACAGGAACAAACAAACTAATAAAAAACTCAAATTATATTATAGTAAGATATTTTTGTTGTCTCCATCAATAGAACGAGTATTTGATTTAAATGATGACAGAATTAATAGTTTAGTATATAATTCCTGGAATGAATGAATATTTGAAGCAGGAGGGAGGGGGGAGGGGGAGAAAAATTGTATTTCGTTATTTTTGAGTAATGGATAAAGAGGTTAAATACTAGTCATTGAGCCAGATGCTCAATTGGGAAGAACTTAGCTCAGTTCAGCTTACCATGGGTAAGGGGGAAACTGGTTTAAACTACTTAATGGAGATAGCCACCCAATATCTTCTGCTGATCCATTTGTGGTGCTGTTGTTAGAGTATGGTGACATACTGGCATGATTCTTGATGTAAGTCCATAAGTGATGCATAAGGAATCTTCTCTTTCTTATTGGGCCACATGGAATGGAGTGACAGCTTAAAGATAAAACAAATTTCAAGGAACAGAGTGGATTTATTGGAAGTCCTAAAGAGGCCTCATCTAAAGTTGCTATGCCTGTATTATAACATAGCCTGAAACCACTAGTCTCAGCATAATATAAAACAGTAAATTAATAACACTTCCTAGAAGAAATAATCCCTGAATCCATTAAACCTAAATTGACTACCCTCAAAAGAAATGACCACATATCATTTTATGCTAGATTCTAAACATTACGACAATAGATGCACTGTGAGTTTAAAGGTGCTTGATAATTAGTTTATGCACATTTATGATATTTAAATGACTACATCATTTTTTGATTGTTTCCTACAAAAACCCTCTGTACATAAACATCTTTGTATCTAACAAGGGTATGAGAGTGAGTTCTTGTTAATAATCATTACAACAAATGGCTTAAAGAGCTATTGATTATAAACAACAAAAATCCGAAGTATAGGGGAGTATTTTTAACTGCTTGTTTACAGCTGACTGCATAAACTCATTATTTTAAACCACAAACACATTAGACCTACTAGAACAGTAAGTTTTAAATGCTACACTCAGGTAATAGGTCTACAATTAAAATAAGAGGAGGGAGGAAGGAGGAAAGAAAAGTTTACTCTCCATTTTTTTCTTCGTTCCATTGAATCTATGTGGACACTGTAGAAAGTGCACTTTCATCACCCTCAGTGCTACGTACAACTAATACTCCTGTACATGTCCATTAATTTCGAACTTGCAGGAGCTGTGAAGCAGGACATAGCAGGTGCATAGGATAATACATGCCAAGTGCAAATTTGGGCAGCTGAGAAAGGAGGTAAAGGTTTGTAGTTCCTTTAGTAATGGCAAAATGGGATTGTACAGCATTGTAAACAAGTTGGCCAAAAGTGCATGGGCATGCCTGCGTAGTGGAATAACCACACCTTGCAACACAGATTAGATATCTCTGAAGGATGAATGAGTGGAGGTACAATTTTTAAAAGAAATTCAATTTTAAGAGAAATATATAAATTACCTTTCACATAATAATTATTTACCTATGTAAAACAAAGTGCCAACATAATACCAACCATCCTTGAAGTGGATGACACTGATTATAAGCTTATTCAAGATGAGTCAAAGTCAGACACATACAATAAATAGGTGTGGTTAAGGTAAGTTTGTTTGGTTTTTGAAAAGTCTCTAATTCTTATAACATCCCAATAGGCACTATGAGAGAAAAAAAAAGGAATATTTTCTGCAAGAGAATACTTATGGTGGATGATAAACTGTGTGACTGTGTGTGTGTGTGTGTGTGTGTGTGTGTGTGTGTGTGTGTGTGTGTGTGTGTGTGTGTGTGTGTGTGTGTGTGTGTGTGTGTGTGTGTGTGTGTGTGTGTGTGTGTGTGTGTGTGTGTGTGTGTGTGTGTGTGTGTGTGTGTGTGTGTGTGTGTGTGTGTGTGTGTGTGTGTGTGTGTGTGTGTGTGTGTGTGTGTGTGTGTTAGTTTGTTGTAATGTAGAACTTTTGCGAGTATATATGAGAATAATGGAAGAATAAAAAAATCATGTGAAATTAGATATACACTATCATATTAGCATTTGATTTATCTTAGCAAAGCTGAACTAGCACTTGTATAGCCTTTTAAGGGGGAGACGGTTATCATATGATAAACTGACACTAACACTTGACATTAATGCTGACTGTGCATAATATACAAAGATAAGTAATGGCCCAAAATAATGGCTGCCTGTAACCGTACCTGTGAAGGGGTCAGAAGCACCAGAGCCTCCACCGCGTCCCCCACCACCACCGGGAATGTACCGGGAACCACCTGGGGAGTGGGAGATACACTATATGCTGAACATGAGCTCATTATCCTCCTCTTAGACTCTCTCAGACACACAAGCTCACACTTCCTCTTACACTCACTCAAACCCACCACACACATACGCACGAACCCACCCACACACACATACACACACACAATGAAGCAGCTGCCACACCCTTACCAGTGAAAGGGTCTCCATGACTGGTCTCCATGGCTCCATGGTACTCGCCTGCATTGGTGGTAATAAACTCGGCCACTTGGTCCAGATAGTAGGAGGGAAGGTGGTTGGTAGACAGGAAATCCTCCGCTGCCACATAAGGATCAGCTGGAGGAGAGAAAGGAAGAAGAGTTAGCTCACAGTCATAACCCACAATCACCATGACGATGGGGATGCCACACAACATCTCTCTATCTCTCTCTTTGCTCTCTGACATCAACATGGCAGACAACTGCTGGCGGCTGGGTGAGACTGTCAATGTCTAACTTGATTTGTTGTAGGGAAGCTTCAGTTTCCTTGGGGGAGCAGAAGAGCCTTCGTCCAACTCGATGTCAAAGACATGGTCGTACTCCTGCAGGCAATGTGCATGAACATGTGGACAGGTCACCCACCCCTGAGGAACATTGAGGCATTATGGTGGTGGTGCTTAGTGCCAACCCTGGAACGCAATATATAGATGCCACCCCACCCCTATATGTACCTGAGCCCCAGTTCAAACCCTGATGTGTGTGTGTGTGTGTGTGTGTGTGTGTGTGTGTGTGTGTGTGTACGCGCGCACACACGCACACACACACGCACACACACACACATTCACACACACGCACACACATGCACGCGCACATGCACACGGAGTAGTATCTTCTGACATATTTGCATTATTCATTAACATGATTGTATGATTCATGTTATTGTATTACCATATATAGTGGACATGTCCAATAAGACAATACTTTTTTGTATTTTGAACCTAACCCCACAACACACGCACTCTCACTCTCCGTATTTAATTAAATGACGAAGAGAAATCCAATTACAAAACAGTGATTCACATGATATAAGGTGAATGTGCTATTATGATGGTACAGCATAGGGAATGGTGTATACACGGAGAAGACATCACCTAAGGTGACCACACCCATAACCACACCCACCAATTTGTTAAGCACACACCTTATCGTTGAACTCTTGGGAAGTGGGGCCAGAGGCTGTATCGGGAACCTTCCCAAGAGCATCACCAATCTAACATAGTTAAGTAAGATCACAGGATAGAGAGATGTATGTAGTGAAATCATAATCCTATGTGCATCGTGTGAGCTCGTAGTCATGCACAGATCATGTGACCTGGGGAAATCACAGCATACGGTCAAATGTAGTGACTAGAGAAGGAAAGCAATTGATAGTTTTAAGCATGAAAAATTATGACTATCAATTTGGGAGAAGGGGGAGAAGCCACTTTCTCATATGTACGTGTATACAGTGCACAACAACAATAACAACAACAACAACAACAACAACAATAGATGTGATAGATTTTAAAGGTGCACAGAATTCAGGAGAGTTTAAGTTATTCAGAGGAATAGTAAGAGCTTCTGTCTGCATTAAATTCCTCCGCTATTGTCACTGTCCCTTCTCATTGTACGTGTATACAGTGCACAACAACAATAACAACAACAACAACAACAACAACAACAACAACAATAGATGTGATAGATTTTAAAGGTGCACAGAATTCAGGAGAGTTTAAGTTATTCAGAGGAATAGTAAGAGCTTCTGTCTGCATTAAATTCCTCCGCTATTGTCACTGTCCCAATTCCTCATGCCTAAAAGCATTTCAGATACTCTATGGCACAAACAACAGTAAAGGGATGGAAGACATAATATGCTCGACAATGGTTTGCTTTCTCTGTGATTTAGCCATGGCTAGCTCTCTGCCAAGCTGGATTAGCTTGTCCTACACTTCTAAATGCTGTCAAGCAATTTAGTGACAAGTAACAACATATTTCATGAATGCATCTAACATGTGTCCACTTACTAGCACCCAATCCTGATCCACTTCACTCCACTATAGACACCAATAATAACATGTAAATTATAATTTAATAATTAAAATGTACAGACTCAATTAGATAGAGTACAGAGAACATGTTTAATGCAAAGGCAGGTGCACAATATAGTCACAATGCTTTGTGCCGAGACACATTATTCCACTACGCACCGCTCCATGGCACACAATTGTGTGACGCATGGTTCACGTTACTTCGTGCAGTTCACAATATCACATTGCTTCGATGATAGAAAGTGATCTTTCACCCTGGAAGTAGAACTCCGCCCATAAATGACAACACCAAAGCAGACAATCTAAACCAAGGCAAACACACTCTTTAGCAAGGGAAGATTCCCCGATGATGAGGAGTTCCACCAGCTTTTCTCTTGGCTGTGATCAGGAGGAGAAGGAAAAGAAAAAAGTGAATCAGCTATATTTTTACCTGTATAAACCAACAGGTAGATTATATCTATTTCAGCACAGATCAAGCAAACAGCAGCCTAGAAGAATCATTGTTTGTGGTAGTCAAGCCATTAATAATTTCTTCTACATATTAGGGGAAATACCACACCCTTCGTCAGGAAATGAGGGTCTCAGACCCAGAGTCACATTTTAAATACCCCCACATGTCAAAGGAGATGGTTTAATGCACTGCTCACGATTGTATGTGTGATTGAGATTTTGTAACAATTAGTGATTTTAGTTGTCATAGAGTGCTCGTTGAAATTTGTAAGAGTAAGCCCATTCATGATCCATCGAAGGTACAAGAACTCTGAAAGATCCGAAATAAATGCTACAGAGTGGTTGTCCCTCACACTACATTATCTTGCTATGGGGAAACTCATGAATAAATCATAATTAGTCATTTGACAGTTGATTTAGGAGGAATTAAACTTTGCACACAGGTTTCAATCTCATTCAATTTCCGCATGAGAAGGTCGGCAGTCTGTTCAATCCTCAGAGAGACCTGTGAGGTTATTTGGGCCATACTGGCTGAGACGTATGGTTAAGGCTCCAACTTGTGCTGCTAAGTGGTTTGTGGTTAGCAAATAATTTAAAAGATGTGGCAGGGAATTCCTCCCTGATTGTAGGGAAAGAAGCCTTACAATGGGATGTGGAGAGCACTGAGATTAATTATCACATACCAGCAAAAACTACATTATGCCCTCCAGCTACAGACAGCTCTACAGCCAATGCTGTACCTGAAACACTGATAAAGATAAATAATCAAATTTTTTTAAAACCTGATTGGACGAGTGTTATTACGGAGTAACATCACACAGTATCGAATAATTCTAATTTTTTTTAAATGGAACTGTGTTAGGTAAAGGGTGGGTGTTGCTGTGAAGTGTGTAATTTAGTTGCCATCATTGTTCTGTCAGTTGTTGTTGACCTTTGTCTCTGTACTGATCTCATTAACAAGAGTCTCTATTTAATATACTGAACACTTGTTCAGGTGGATTAGCCAGCAGTTCAGGGAGGGACTACTGAGTTCAGGTCTTAACAAAGATTTCTTCGCAGGAAGACTAGCAGTATCCAGCCATCGGGGATGAAGCAGGGATCCCTGGGAGGCCGAGTGTTCTACCACATCTCCCAACCGCATTGGAAATTTACCTTTCTCATTTTAACCTTTATTATTATTAGTATTATTATTATTATTATTATTATTATTATTATTATTATTATTATTATTATTATTATTATTATTATTATTATTAATTATTTTATTTAATTTTTTTTCCATGTACTTTTTGTACTTCTTAAGCGCCTTTCTCCCAGACTCTTGTCTCCCTCCACTCTCCACCTGCATCTCTCCTCCAATCACATCCTTCCAACACTCTATCTTTCTCTGATTATATAATGCACACACTACTTGTACTCTCTCACCATCCATGGCTGATAAAGAGCTTTGCCTTGGCCAGAAACATTTGCATTGATGCCTATTCTGTCAGCAAGTATATGATGCTCCCTACAGGTGTGCACGACACAGTAATGGAGGTACACTTGCAGACTCAGAGTTTGGGAAGGCATTACCTATTCCTTTCACACACTCCCTGGCACACAGCCTGAACTGCCACACGTTACTGTAGCAGACACAGCCTTCATACTCTGGAAGAACAAGTTAAGTCTACTTCCCTGAAGGAGTGCGGCTAATAATTACTGAGCTATTACCTTATTTTGATTTTCTGGGTATATGTATAAAGAATAACACTCTATTTTACAGAGGACCCTAGCTATCTTCGTCTGTAGACTCAGCAGGGCAAGGAGAACCATAGAGATCAGCTTGGGAATACCTGCTACCAGGTACACCTGTAATGTTTGTGATATGAAGGGGGGAAAAAAGTTGCTAATTTAGCCCCACCATACTGTGTCATTGTATGCAGTAAGGCCACATTTACTCTGCACACGAGTACAGACGACAGAGTCATCCATTCACTGTCGTCTGTGATCCATCCATGGGGGAGATGGTGTTGGATATATTACTACAGTGAGGATGGAGGGCAGACAAGGACTCCATGGGCAGGCAGGTATGCACACTGTGTGCAGCTCCAGCAACAGGCAGACAGTGTTTTGTTTGTTCCACAGTTTCATATGCACTCTGGCTTCATCTAGAGGAAGTTAAATCATGCAGTCTTGTTTGGAGGGAAGCAGTCTGGTCAACGTCCTAATAGAGTGTTCATCCTAGACATGGCCAAAATGGTGAGGAGTTAACTGGTCGATGTTCTAATAGAGTGTTCATCCTAGACATGGCCGAAATGGTGAGGAGTTAACTGGTCAATGTTCTAATAGAGTGTTCATCCTAGACATGGCTGAGATGGTGAGAAGTTAACTGGTGTACCAGAAGAACCAGGAGTGGTACATACCTAAGAACCATCAACCAGGAGCTTATTCCATCCTTTCACTAAATTGTCAGGTGCCCCTTCCTCCCATGCCTGGGCACACCAGTACACAGCATCCTTTATTGTTAGCTGCTTCAGGAGTTCAGGAACAGAGAGAGAGAGGATGCTTCATTGCCAAGAATGAGATGGCACAAAATAAACTCTTTGTATCGTCTCTTCATTGCTTCCAGAGTTCCTTGATCCATCAGCTGAAAAATTGATGATGTATTGGGAGGCAAAAACACAGCGCTAACTTTTGGTCCTCCCCGGACTGTCAATGGCTACTAATGCATGGGCAGGTGCATTATCAAGACCTGGGTTTCATACAGAGGGAGGGGTGCCCTGGAATCCCCCCCCAGCAAAAGTCCCTCCCCCAAGAAAAAGTTCCCATATCAACTAATTGTCTGACCCTTTGTTTTAAAAAAAAATGCATTTATCCAATATTTAATTTTTGTAGTCAAAATGATGGAAGAGTTTTTACTGGCGAAAAGGAAAAGTCGATGAGTAAACTATCAATATAAACAGCAACAGAGATACGAAACTGAGATACACATTGGAGAGATTAACTGTGCCATGTATGGGGCTCTCAACTTCTGACAATAATCTGGTCATCTGCAAGTTTCTTAACTGTAGATGTTACTTTTGAACACTAATCAGCTCCATCTTCCTTGAGCAATTTCAGCTCTTTCTCTATACTGTCAAGTATCAGAGGTAGCCTGCTCAAGTCAGCTGCTTGCCTCTGCATGAAGGAGTTCAGCTTTGTTAGTAGGTCAAGTGCCTTTGACAATAGAAACTATGCTTGCAACACCACAAAAGGAGCTAAGGACTAATGCAAGACCAAAGGCTTCTGCATCTCCAGTTGTGTCATAGAGATGGTGCAAAGTGGTAATCAAAGCCAACTCTTTATGAATAGCCAAATAGCCAAACAAGCAGCGCTCATGAGATAGCCACCTGGTATCACTGGGCTTAACATTTTCAGCTCTGGTAATTGAGTGCTGACTGAACTTCTTTGAGAGCTTCAGCTAGTGCTGGTACTTACATGCCACTATGAGAAGATATACTTATTGATGACTGAAACGGCACACTTAAAGCAGTCAGGAATATACATGCATTGTTGCATGCATGTGCATTCACTTATCTGAAGTTTGCACATATCCTATAGGACACAAAGGAGGTCAAATAGTGTAACTGAGGGATACACTATACTTATTTGGGTTTCACGCTACAGAGCTGCTATGATAGGTGGCTCACCAGATGCATGCACATTCCCCCCCCCCCCCCAAGAAAAAATCCTGTATGAAACCCTGAAGACGCAATAAGATTTTTATAATCAATGTTATCGTCTTGACAGAACTTCTTAATATAAGGAGTGTACTTATCATGAACCATGATTCAAACAATGCTGAATCTATCCAAGCCTCTTCTTTTTTTTAGAGAGAGAGAGAGAGAGAGAAATAATGCACAGGGAGAGAGCTCACGTCCATATGCTTGAAGCAACAGGGGTTTGCACTTGTGTGCGCACAAAATATCAAAGGCAGTTTGCATATTCCACCAGCATTAGAACAGGCTAATAAGGTAACTCTTTCCTTTGGTTTTTCAAAATTTCTATCCTCCCTTTTCCCCCCGCAGTGTGCGAGAGTCCTGGAAGGTATAAGCTGCCACCACAATGCAGTCTCATCTACATTAAATATCTGACTAAGAGCATATCTGCCCTCTTCCATCTTACAAAGTAACTTTGTTTGAAATGCCCCCACAGCTGAAGCATCAGTAGAAAGTGATTCTCCTTGAAGGGATAGACATCTAATTCCATATCTGCAGGTTGCCAAGTAGATTCACCACACCCTCTGACGGTCCTCTGTGCAGATGCAGGAGGAGGTGGAGTAGCCATTGGTCATTCACCATCAAACAAGACAATAAAAAGAGTTGCTCTGACTAGGTGCATTGAAAATATTGCACACAAAAAATTTTAACTTATTTCAATCACCATTCTCTTCCATGCATTCCCCCTTGCCTTAAAATCTCTGTAGGACTTGTGTCCCACATTTGGTATCACCCTATGCCATTTAGTATCATCCTGAGCATTGGTCAGGTTGCAACTGCTTCTGGAGTACGAATATAGTCTATTCGAGCAGAAAGAAGTGAAGCTACGCAACCTGAAAGTGACACATTGCTTCACTACATTAGAGCGACCAGTACATTGCGTACCAAGCTAAAGGCTCAACAGCAAATTGTACATGCCACAATATAGATTAAGAATTGAATTACAGGTTAAGTAAGTCAATTATAATCAATTGGCTGGATAATTGATTACATGGTTATGTACTAATTAAGAATATTTCTTTTACAGTACATGCTAACAAGAAACCAGTGCAGTATAATTAGTCTCCATTGTAATTGTAATAACAAGGACTGGGCATGCTCAGTGCAGTGGGCATGTTTGGAATGTCACATCCCTCACTGAGCAGATGCCAAGTTTGAATGACACTTACTTACAAGGTGTCAGTAACCACTAACACAATGTTACAAGGGAACTAATGATAACTAATCATTCTGCTGCTAACCTGATACACCACAGGAGTCCCATTCCTGTTGATCACCTGAGTATCACCTGCAGATTTCCCTAGAAACATAAAAAACATTAAGTGAATGTTAATTTTAATCATTATTCATGAACAACAAAATGAATTATTAATATTAAAGGTAGTCACTATACACACACTATATGAACACCATAAACTATTGATAGAGCTGGTCGTGGGTTCGAGCCCCACATTGGGCGTATTTTTTCTTTCAAAACTTTTTCCCTTCCCCCTCCCACTTTCCTATTTTTCTTCTTTTATTCTTTTTTTTCCTCTTTTATCTTGAGCAAATGGACTCCAATCTTATGAGATCAACCCAAGGTTCACACACAATGTTTATCTAAAATTAGTTTATTTCATCAGAAAAAAATTAACATGTTCAATTGCATTAAGATTAACTTTGGAACTGTTCAAACAATCCACATAGCCATGGTCGACATTCCCGGCAGGTAAAGGTGTTGCAATAGAAAATATAATAATTAAATGAATATAATTATGGCACATTTAAATTTAATACAACTATTTACAACACCTCACAATACCCGAAGGCAAGAAGCCACACCCTCAGCAAAGGCCCAGAGCCACACAGGTCAACACACATACAACAAACTCTTCAGACTAGCAATAGTAATTCACATTGTGCTCTTGGCAGCTGCTCCTGAAGCTTTCTATAGAAATGCTGACTCAGTAGTACATGACACACTTATGCCTGGAAGTTGGAAAGGGTCATTAGACAGACATCATCCAAAGCCTTTAGTTGGTTGAGCCTGTTTTTAAATATTTTGTGTATTAGATCACCAAGTGATAACTAAAGGAGGGAAATTGGAGAGGTTGGTGGGTGGA